>JAJOZX010000913.1:5000-55000 GCA_023014485.1 Bathynomus jamesi
ATCTCATTTTTATACATTATACATATATATATCCAACTTAAATTAGTTACAGAATTAGCATCCATTTCATTTTCAATAAGCTACAGAACATAAGCCTCGTCCTTAAACGTTACACAAACTAATATTATTTGGATACATTTTATAATTTTACACAATATAGGCCTTTAAACTATACTATGCATATTGTTACAATAATAAATTGATGAAGTTATAATTATATATATACGCATAAAACTTCACACAATACACCGAGTGCATACAAACGGGAACAAGCTTTTTATCTGGGGTGCATACCAGTTTATCTTTCTGCTCGGTGTCGCACAAATCGAATAATTTTAAAAATTTATAAACACATTCCCGCAGGCCATATGCATGAGAAAGGATAGGCTGTACGATGTACATTTCACATACATTGCTGTAGTAACTCTGGAATCGGTATGGGTTCCAGACTATTTGGGGAATTTGCAATTGATCGAGAAATTTTACAATAATAGTATCATTCCAAGGATGCCCAGCCAGTGAATTAAAATAGTACAGTCTTTCCCTATTTTTAAAATAAACGGCTATCCAATAAATCCCTTCTCTGCTACTAACATCCGTATTTAGAATAAGTGCGCCGCAATGTTTCGTATTTGGAAGCTTTAGCGTTTTATTCTTCGCAAAAACGCCGATAAATTTGGAGCGTGTGAAACAGTCAGTATTCATTACTCTCTGGAGTGTATTTGTATCCATTTTTAAAAGTCTGTGACTACACCTCTAAACCTATCAATTTTTATTAGGGCTTGCGACTCAAGGTAAACCAGTACACAAATAGGAGGGTCTAGCAGCTTGGCAAACTCCAATCTAACTGATATGTTCCCACTCTGCTGTGGACTTATGTGCGTAATTATACTAGCAGATAAGTCTGTCGAGATGTCAAATGGATAAAGGTTCGACCGCTTGACAAAATCCTTCTGTGTTACGCCAATTCATAATTCGTTACAAATACAGGCAATATGTGCAAGGTTGCTATAAACTCGAACAAAGCGGGAACTCGTCATCTGTAGAATAATTCGTTTCCAACGTCAAGTCTAAGTCGACTCCATTGATGTACAGGGTTATATTTTTAAGACCGGAATTTTCGAAATTAAATGCGGTCTTTTTATATTTTCCACTCACAGAAACGTGTTCCTGAATTCCAATTAATAACCTTTTAGGTAGAGCTCCGAGGGCAACATTTTCTATCTGCTTCGATGTTAGTCCTGAGGGCACCGTATATAGTTTGAGCTGGACTCTTTTAATTGGGTATTTTACTGTGGCGTGTAACAAATTTTTTTCAATTTCTATTTGTTTAGCAGAGGTAGAGGTACAGTAAAACTAAACATACCTTACAAAAGAGAATTTAATCATGCATTTAATGAGAAACAATTAAAACTTGGTGTTCCCGCCATTGGCTTCCAAGACAGCCTGAATTCGCTTTGGGTAGCTTGCCAAAAGTGACGTGAATAGATCTTCATTGTTACGCAAATTTGCTAAAACAGTTTCAATGTGTTGCGTCATTGTATCCTTCGAAAATCGATTTGCTGCAGGTTCTTGAAACAAGGCACATTCAACCTTGTCCTTTATAACTGATCCAATGTGTTCACAGACGTTCAGGTCAGGAGAATTTCCTGGCCATTCTTCATTTCCAAAGAAATCGATCTCATGGTTCCGCAACAACTGTTGAGTGGCTAATGCCTTAAAGCAAGGGGCCTTATCGTGCAGAAGTGTGACCTGATCGACATCCATAACATTGTTTGGGTTTTTTAGAAAAGAAATGACATGCTGGGATAGAATAATATCACGAAAATACTGTCCATCCCAACTCTGACCATTCGGCTTCAGCACCCACATGAGCTTCTTTGCAGTGAACAAAACAAACACACCAACACAGTCTGGACTTTTTAATAATTCGCGATAATGTTCATTGTCATCGATTTCATCTGGTGTTGTGGCCCACACTCGATCATTTTGGTAGTTAGGCCGACGTGTTACGTAAACAAAAAATTGATCGGAGAAAGCTAAATGCATGAAATCATCCACATCCCAATCTTCAAGATAATAGGCAAACCACATTCTGTCATCGATGTTACAGTAAGTTGAGTTTTTCTTGGCTTTGGAAGTTCATGCCAAGGCTTTAAACCTTGCCTATGACGGTACAGTCGAACGATCTCACCACTAACGATCTTTCCTCTCAACACTTCGATCTCTCTAGAAAGTTTAGCACAGCTGTTTTTCCGCTTACGCGTACCGCTTTCAATGATGTCCTTTGTTTCCTGAGAGAGTGGCAAATTTGGGCGCCCAGATTTGGTTGTATCCATTTCACATTCATCCAAAATTTTATTCCAATTTCTTTTGACGAAGTCCTCACTTCTTCGCAACTTTTTGGCAACCCATGAACGTGTTATAAAGGTGGCTCCAGCATCACGAGCTTCCCGAAATGTTATTGCTCGTATGCGATCTATCACACGTTGCCTCTCCGAATCACCAATTAATTGAGAAGCCATTATATTATCACTTTATCAGCTAGAGTAATTTTAATATCTGCAATAAATAAAGAATTTTCTGTATTTTTATAATCACTAATAACTATTTCGATATAAGTAAACATGTAAGCTGCAAATGGGGGCTAAGGTTTTTTGGAACCCCTTATATCGAATAACTGTATATTAAATAATTGATTCCATGTTAAGTAACTCGTTTTGCGACTAAATAAACAGAATTCCGTAGTTTCGTTTTATTATTCAAAGTATATATACATGATATTATTTGATTATTCTACGCCAAAATTAATGGCAATACAAAAGTTATATATATTTGCATTGACTTCTCGGCCGACTGGAGCTGTCAAGAACTTCATTGTACGGAGAACAGCTCTCCATTAAATATATATAAAAAATAAATAAATAGCGCAATCTGGCAACTATTCTTATGGATTGTCTCAGATAAAAAAAAAAAAATATATATATATATATATGTCTTGAAAACAAGCCAACTGGCTAATTAAACCATATCGGATAAATAAATAATATATATATATAATATAATATATATATATATATATATATATGTAATATATATATATATTGCCTTGTAAACAAGCCAACTAGCTGATTAAGCATTCTAAGCCAATTACGCCTTCTAAGCCAGATTACACCTTCTAAGCCAACTGAGGAGGCCAAGAACTTCAGTATGCGACGAGACATGCCTGCGAAAAGATATTCTCTCTCCTCTCTCTTTGGTTAACTTTATAGGTCATGTTAGGGTACCCATTTTGGGGTGAGGTCATTCTCCTAGGCCTCCCTTCAACCCCCTCTCCCCCTTCATGCAGCTTGCGGGCTAAACCCCCTCCCCTTGCTTTCATTTCCCATCCCCCACGGGCGCCAATCCACCTCCTCCCATGGGTACCTACCCCCCTCCCCCATGGGTGCCAACCCTCCTCCCTTTAAAACATTGATCAACATTGCATTGCAATTGCACTCTCCCATTTTGAGGTTATACTACTAACGTGGAATGTGCATAGATGCATTGACTATCACGATTTTATTTTTTAACTTTTTATCATTTTGATCGTTGGGCAGTTTTAATACATCGCAACTTTTACTTATCTCTTTTTTTTCATCTCTCTCTTCATTCTGTATTATATTGTTATTTGTTATTTCCTCTTCTCTCTCATCCACTCGAATTTTCATTGGGACATTTCGGAACTCTTGTTTCTCCATTATTCCCTCCTTTCCTACAACACTCGAATTCGCTTTCTCCATTTCTTTAAATACCGCAAAGGAGTTTACAGTCTGTGAACATGCGTCACACAGAAATTTGACTCCCGCGATCTGCTTAGTACGAAACGAGGGATATTTTCCTATCTTCCCAATTCATGCAGATAAAGTCGTGCAGTTTTTGACAAAAATCACATCTGATTGCTACATTTTCAGTTGTTTCCAGATTACACAAATTGCAGATTAATGAGAATTTGGACCCATGTTCATGTTTTCATTAATTATCCTAAAAAGAAATTTTTATTTTCTTTCCTTTCGGTGGTCACGGGGGTTTATGACCTTTGCGTTTCATGACCTTTTTCCTGCTTTGTTTCAAACTTTTCTCGAATGCCAACTGTATTACAATCTAAATATATATATTAAACTGATGATAATTTATGTAAACTGTTGCACTTTCTTTATTTTAATGAATTTCACTTTATAATTTATATGCACGGATTCACTGATACTTTATACACTTATATTTTAAGCAGGAAGGATGGGCGAAGGGCAAATGGGCGAAAAAACCCTCTCCCATAGAAGAAGTAGTAGAAGAGAGCCAAAATCAAGGTCCAGGGTTTTCGAGTTGCCTGGACAATCTGCGTTTGAAAGATTGGAGATCATAGATAGGGGAAAGGATGGATTGAGAAAGATTGTTCCAGAGTTCACCGGTTGAGTAGATGAAAGATCGAAAATATCGATTAACTCTTGCGTTAGAGAGTGCTCTCCTGAAAGTAATGTAGGAGGCATGCAGTTAGAGAGTTCAGAAGAGCAGTGTCCGTTATAATAGTGATAGTAATGATGGAGTGAGGCGACACTGCGGTGAAGAGAGAGAGAGAGATTGAAAACAGTCGGTAAGAGGCGGGGAAGTGATGAGACGAAAAGCCTTTGATTCCACCCGGTCAAAAAGGGCTGTATGGGTTCATCCAACCCACACATAAGAAGCATACTCCATAAAAGGGCGGACAAGACCCCTGTACAGAGACAGCAATAGAGTGTGGGTGAAGAAACTGCGGAGCCAGTACAGCGTACCGAGGGCCTTAATTATAAAAAATTAACAAGTTGTACGGCCGCAGATTCACGCGTAGCTGCGTCGCAGACCGATAGACCTAAGGTGAGAAAAGTGCGTTGAGGAGAGAGAGGGGTGAGGGTGCCTCCTTCCTTAAAGGGTTAAGAACCGGAACGATTTATTAAAAACAATTAACAACTTTTTGGCTTGAGTACACCTAGGCTCTTAGAAACTGTTGTGGAAAGAGAGGATATGTGATCTTTCCAGAAAAGATTACGAGAAAAGGAAACACCAAGAATGTTAAGAGAAAAGGAAGGATTAAGTTGTATATTGTTGAATGTAAGGGTATAGTAGTGTGGAAGATAATGACGAGTAGACAGATGGAGGAACTGAGTTTTTGAGACATTGAAAGACAAGGTTTTCTCTGCCCCAATCAGAGATGACAAAAAGATCAGACTGTACCATAACTGTCCTATGCGAATCATGGAGTGACTGTTGAGAGGAACACTTTTTGAAGCGAGTTCTGAAGTGAAGATTGGAATCATCGGCTTAGGAGTGAATAGTACAGAAACTGCGACTCAATAGATCATTGATAAATAAAACGAAAAGAGTGGATGAAACGACACCACTGTTAATAGCTTTAGGAAAAGAATAGTGGCCATCTACAACTGCAGCTAGAAAGGAAACTAGAGATGAAGGCACAGATAGAAGGATAGAAACCAAAGGAGGGGAGTTTGGAAATTAAAAACTTGTGCCAGATTCTATGAAAAGTTTTGATGTCTATGGCAATAGCAAAAGTTTCATCAAAATTCCGAAAGGAGGATAACGAAGAGTCAGAGGGATATGCAAGAAGATCGCCAGTAGAGCGTCCCTTGTGGAACCCATGCTAACGATGTGAAAGAAGATTGTGATGTGAAAGAGGTGTTTAAGAATCTTTCTATTAAGGATAGATTCAAAAACTTTAGGAAGGAAGAAATCAAAGCAGTTGGGCGATGGTTGGAGGGTTGATAGCGGTCACCCTTCTTTGGGACAGGCGGAATGAAAGTGAACATCCAACAGGAAGGAAAAGTACCAGTTGAAAGACAACGAGAGTGCCTAGACAGGGTGTAAGCACAGAAGCACAGTTCTTGAGAACAACAGGAGGAACACCATCAGGCCCATACGCCTTCCTAGAGTTAAGCTCAGACAGGCCAGAAAGAACATCTTTGGAAGATATTCTAATTTCAGACATTATAAAGTCAGAGTGAAGAGTTGATAGAAGAACAGCACTGGAATCGTCCATGGTGGAGTTGGAAGCGAAAGTTTGAGCGAAGAATTCAGCTTTGTCAGGAGAAGAGACGGCAACTGTGCCGTCGAAATGGCAAAGAGGAGGGAAAGAAGAAGTAAAGTTTTTGGAGAGGTTCTTAGCTCCATGTGAGAAATAGTGAGAAGAATTAGAATTGGATAGATTTTCACATTTTTGTCGGATGAAGGAATTTTTAGCGAGTTGAAGAACAGATTTTGCACGATTCCGGCAATAATAAAAGCTAAGTTTGAGTCAAAAGTTGGTGGTGAAGGTACCTTCTAAACGCCACAACTCTGTTGTGGTTAACATTAGAACAAGTAAAGTGAAACTAAATTTTTTGGCATTAGTAGTAGGAATAGAGTATGGAATGTACGCCTCCATGCCCGAGACTCACCTCCGTGATGCCCTCAGCACACTCGAAAGGACCCCGGCCACGGAAGCAGTAATCATTCCATGGGAAATCAGGGAAGTACTGCCTAAGGGCCTCCCATTCAGCGGCGCCAAAATGACAAAGTCCCCTCCTCTTGAGAGGATCCAAACGCCGAATTGGAGCGAGAGGATACGAACCAGATATAAGATTGTGGTCGTTAGAGCCCAACGGAGAAAAAGTTTCACAGAGAAAGAAATATGAGAGATGAGAAATACAGTAAATCCAGAGTGTTGGGCCTCTTTCCAAGGCGATCGGAGATACGAGTAGGGTGAGTAGGGTGCTGTACAATCTGCTCTAGGTCATTCAGGATTGAAAAGTTGTAAGCTAGTTCACCAGGGGTGTTAGTAAAATGATAGGAACGCCATAGGTGGTGTTGAACATTGAAATCTCCTAAAATGGAGATTCATCAAAAGGAGGGTGGGATAGAATGTATTCCACTTTGGAAGTTAGGTAGTCAAAGAATTGTGGATAGTTAGTAGAATTATGAGAAAGGTAAACAGCGCAGATGTATTTAGTTTGAGAATGACATGTAAGCCGTAGCCAGAGGGTTTAGAATTTGGAGGATTCGAGTTCGGGAATACAAGAACAAGTTAGGCTGTTGCGTACATATACGCAACATCCACCTTTGGAGTAAAATTGAGTATAGAGAAAGTAAGAGGGTACAGAAAAAGGGTTGCTGTCACTTGTCCCAGACACCTGAGTTTCAGTGAGGAAGAGAAGGTGAGTTTTAGAGGAGGAGAAGTGGTGTTCAATAGATTGAAAATTTGAAGAAAGGCCACGAATGTCGCAGAAGTTTATGAAAAGTGAATCAGGCAGAGGGCCAGAATATCTCGACTGAGTGGTAACAGATGTAGCTCCACTGCCTAGTTTTTTATGAAGGAAGAAGAGGCCAAGGGCAAATGCCCGCAAAAAGAGCCCCTCCCATGGGAGAAGAAATGAGCCAAAATCAAGGTCCGGGATTTTCGAGATGCCTAGATACTCTGCGTTTGAAAGATGGGAGGTCATAGACAGGAGGAAAGATGAATTGAGGAAGATTGTTTCAGAGTTGACCAGTTGAGTAGATGAAAGACTGAAAATACCGATTAACCCTTGCATTAGATAGTTGGACAGAAAAGGAATGAGAAAGTGTAGAAAGTATGGTACTGCGTGCTCTCCTTAATGGAGGAGGCATGCAGTTAGAGTGTTCAGAAGAGCAATGTCCGTTATAATAGCGATAATAAAGAGAGTGAGGCAACATTGCGAGGAAGGGAGAGAGATTGAAGACAATCAGTAAGAGGCGGGGAATTGATGAGACGAAAAGCATTTGAATCCACCCGGTCAAGTACGGCTGTGTGGGTTGAGCCACCCCACACATGAGAAGCATATTCCATAAAGGAGCGAACAAGACCCCTGTAAAGAGACAGCAACTGAGTTGGGGTGAAGAAACCACGGAGAAGGTACAGCACCACCTAACCTCTTAGAAGCTGTTTCGGAAAGAGAGTATATGTGATTTTTCCAGGAAAGAACACGCGAAAAGGAAACGCAAAGAATGTCAATAGAAGAGGAAGGATTGAGTTGTATGTTATTAAAGGTAAAGGGATAGTTGTGTAGAAGATTGTGACGAGTAGACAAATGGAGAAACTGAGTTTTTGAGGCAGTGAAAGCCACAAGGTTTTCTCTGCCCCAATCAGATATAGCAGAAAGGTCAGAGGTCAGGTGTTCCGTAGCCGTCCTACGCGAATCATAAACTGACTGCTGTGAGGGTCGCTTTTTGAAGTGGTTGGAGAAGTGAAGAGTGGAATCATCGGCATAGGAGTGAATAGGACAGGAAGTGCGAATTAAAAGATCATTAATAAATAAAAGGAAAAGAGTGGGTGACAGGACAGAACCCTGAGGAACACCATTGTTAATAGCTTTAGGAGAAGAACAATGGCTATCTCCAACCGCAGCTATAGTAGAGATGAAGGTACAGAGAGAAAGATGGAAACCGAAGGAGAGCAGTTTGGAAATTAAAGATTTGTGCCAGACTCGAACAAAAGCTTTTGATATGTCTAGCGCAATAATAAAAGTTTCACCGAAATCCCGAAAGGGGGATGACCAAGAGTCAGAGAGATATGCATCAAGTTCGAAAGTAGAGTGTCCCTTGCGGAATCCATACTAACGATCTGAAAGAATATTGTGAGAAAAAGGTGTTTAAGAATCTTCCTATTAAAGATACGTTCAAAAACTTTGGAAAGGCAAGAAATGAAAGCAATTGGACGATATTTGGCGTGACCGGACAGCTCATACCAGGACAACACATACTCGGACAGCTTATACCGGACAACTCAGACCCAGACAACTCATACCTAGGACAACTCATACCTAGGACAACTCATACCTAGGACAACTCATACTCTCTTCATCAATTACCACCCCAATGTTGATCTTTTCATCTATATCCACCCCGAAAGTTTAAACTCTGCAAATTAACCAAAATAAGATAAGAAAACAATAACAACAAATTTATTATTTATTGCAAACATATAATAAATAGAGAACCATTATTTACATAGGATAAAATTTGAATGCCCGGTTAGGTCAACTGTACGCCCTTGACGATTGGTTAGGTTTAGTCGTGATATTTTCGTTAGTTTAACGAAAATATCACGACTAAACCTAACCAATCGTCAAGGGCGTACAGTTGACCTAACTGGGCATTCAATGAACCCAACCGGGTATTCAGTTGACCTAACCGGGCATTCAATGAACCTAACTGGGCGTATATATATATATATAACTTGCATGAATTTTAAATGTTTAAATTTAATTTTTAATTTTACAAAATAAATGTTTTCATTTCAAAATGTTTTCATTAATAACGTGCATGAATTCTAAATGTTTAAATTTAATTTTTAGTTTTACAAAATAAATGTTTTCATTAATTTTTCATTTTTTTTTCTGGTCCTAGGTATGAGTTGTCTTAGGTATGAGTTGTCCTAGGTATGAGTTGTCCGGGTATGAGTTGTCTGGGTATAAGTTGTCTTGGTATGAGCTGTCCTGGTATGAACTGTCCTAGAACCGATATTTGGATGGTTGAGAGCGGTCACCCTTCTTTGGGACAAGCTGAATGAAATCGAACTTCTAGCAGGAAGGAAAAGTACCAGATGAGAGACAAAGACGAAAGAGTTTGCCTAGGCAGGGTGTCAGCACAGAAGCACAGTTCTTAAGATCAACATGAGGAACACCATTAGAACCATACACCTTCCTAGAGTTGAGCCCAGATAGGGCAGAAAGAACATCTTTGGAAGAGATTCTAATTTAAGACATAATAAAGTCAGAGTGAAAGGAGATGGAAGAACAGCACAAGAATCGTCCAGGATTGAATTGTAAGCGAAAGTTTGAGCGAAGAGTTCAGCTTTGTCAGGAGAAGAGACGGCAACTGTGCCGCAATGGAAAAGAGGAGGGAAAGAAGAGTAAGTAAAGTTGTTGAAGAGGTTCTTCGCTAGATGCTAGAAAGAGCGAGAAGAATTAGAATTGGATAGATTTTCACATTTTTGTCGGATGAAGGAATTTTTGACGAGTCGAAGAACAAATTTTGCACGATTCCGGGTAGAAATATAAGATTCTTGAGAGACAGTCGTTGGATGGGGACAGTACCTTCTGAAAGTCACATCTCTGTTGCGGATAGCATTAGAACAAGTAAAGTGAAACAATTTTTTTGCATTAGAGAAACACCTCTGTGATGCGCTTAGCACACCCAGAAGGGCCCCTGCCATGGAAGTAGTAATCATTCCATGGGAAATCAGAGAAGTACTACCTAAGGTCCTCCCAATCAGCGGTGCCGAAGTGCCAAAGGCATCTCCTCATGGGAGGATCCAAATGTCGAATTGGAACGAGAGGACACGAAACAGAAGGAACCCAACGGAGAAAAACTTTTACATAGTAAGAAGAAGGATGAGAGGTAAGAAATAAATACAGAATGTTGGGCCTACTTCCAAGGCGATCGGGGATACGAGTAGGGTGCTGTACAATCTGCTCTAGGTCATTTAGGATAGAAAAGTTGTTAGCTAGTTCACCAGGGATGTCATTGAAATGGAAGGAAAGTCAAAGGTGGTGGTGAACATTGAAATCTCCTAAAATGGAGATTTCAGCAAAGGGAGAGCGGGAAAGAATGTATTCCACTTTGGAAGTGAGGTAGTCAAAGAATTTTGGATAGTCAGTAGAATTAGGAGTAAGGTAAACAGCGCAGATGTATTTAGTTTGAGATTGGCATGTAAGCCGTAGCCAGAAGGTATAGAATCGGAAGATTCGGGCTCGACAATACGTGAACAAGTTAAGTCATTGCATACATCCACATTTGGGGTGAAATTCCTGTTATCGGGAGCGGGAAAGCCAGAAGCGGTGACATATATGGTCCTCTGCCCAGGGGACTCCGAAGCTCTTGAAATTGTTGCTTTTTATAATTTTGGAAAGATTATGTAGTGTGTAAGATGCTTATATATGGAGTGAAGAATATGGAGAGAAGTTTGTGTTCGAAAGCATGCTGGGCTGCTCAGAGGGTAGATGAGACCTGGAAAAAGATTATCTGAGGACGACGGTGGCAGGAGAAACCGAGTTCCAGCACTCCCTCTCTTCTGTCTACCGTCCCCCACGGATTACTTCTCTATTCGAATGGTGTCTACATATATATATATATATATATACACATATATAATATATATATATATGTGTGTGTGTGTGTGTGTGTGTACATATATATACAGTATGTAATATATTTTGTACCATATATGGACCGTGACTTGTTTTTGGTTGGCGGGGTGTTGGTATTGATGGATACCGTAATGAAATTGACTGGATTCTTTGGATCTGATATATTTGCATGTTGGTTATAAATAGATGTGGAGTGTAGCATGTTTGTGGAGAGTAGTCTATTGTGACTTGATCCTCTGGATCCAGAGATTTTGTCTTTAGTTTTAAATTGATAATTAATTAGTTTAAATTAATAATTATTTAGTTTTGTAAAAATTGGTTGTTGCCAATGTACAGGCAGTTTTTACATAGTGGAGCTGCCTCGATGGGCTGACGTGGCCCCTAGTGTGCCCACTATAAAAATTTCTTATGTTCTTATGTTCCTTGTGGTTCGGAACGCACGTAAAATTGTAGGTCCCCTCCGCCACCACGGAGGACATGCACAATACACAATTACGAACACAGGTAGACCAGCCATGAGTGGATCCTAGGGTCTTTGTTGGTCTGAAACATTATATATATATATATATATATATATATATATATATATATATATATATATATATGACACAGAGCATAGTTTCTCTCATTGGCGATGAACTACGTACGGAAGCCTCGTCAGTACATTGACCCACTGTTTGTTCGTCAATGCTGCTTCGGTCTTCTCGTACCCTAAATGGACGAAATGGTGGAGTAGTATGACCGCAAACAAGACGAGTGCAAAGCAATTGCAATGATAGACTTTTAGGAGCTCATCCAATGAACACCGCGTCGCCGACATGAGGGCTACAACCAATCGTCTAAGTATAGACTTTTAGGAGCTCATCCCATCAACAGCACATGGTGAGATGAGGGCTATCACCAATCGTCAAAGCATAGACGTTTAGGAGCTCATCCCATCAACACCACGTAGCCAAGATGAAGGCTACAACCAATCGTATAGACCTTAAGACCGCTCAGCAGTAACACAGTATTACACAGCCGTCGTACCTACGGCATTACTTACCAACACCTGACCAAAACCACCTTACCCACGGCTTTTACTTACCAGCTCCTGATAGGCCACCAAGGTCTCTAAATACGACCCAATTAATAGACAAAGCTGTTAAGCATTAACAAATACCTTTATGGGGCTAAGGATAGACCGACAAGATCTAAAAAAAATGACGACACTAATAGTTTTATCTATTACGCTTCTATTGATAGAAAACCACAACGAGGCCAATTTGACGTTTGGCAGGCATTCTTTTAAACAAAACCCGAATATTATAAACAAAGTTTAATACAAAAACAAATTTTCACCTTAATATACAAATTTATCCTTAAACTATAACATAAAAAGTATTAATATGATTTTTAAAACAAAATACATTCTACTTCTGGGTAACTATTTTATTTTTCCTCTTTTACCCAATTTACAAATTTATCTTTAAGACACAAATACTAGCGGCACTCAATATATTTTGCCCAACGCTTTTTTCTTGGGTAAATAATAGGCCATGGGGCTGAAATGTCTTCTGGGCTGTAAGTTTGAACATTCTGCGATTCACATAACCAGATTTTTCAAGTTTGAACCTCCCCTCCTTGTATAAAACCGCTTTCGAATACCCTTGTATAAAACCGATGGTTAACGCAGTTTCGAAAATAGTGTCTGAAAGTGATGTGCGTCGTAAATAGAGAGCTGTTATCGAGTTAACTGCAGAGAAGGAAACAGTTGGAAATATTCACAAACGTCTACAAAACGTTTACGGAGATGCTGTTGTTGATCGAAGCACAGCTGGACACTGGTCTAAACGTCTGAGATCATTGGAGACAGGGAGAGCCACGCAGCGGCCGCCTGGGCATCGGCTGTGACATCTCACACTGTGCAACGTGCTAACAGCATTATTCGATCAAATCGGCGCGTTTCATACAAAGAGCTATCACTGGAGCTAGGAATTAGTGAAGGAACTGTGAATACGATAATCCATCAACTGAGATACTCAAAAGTGTGCTCACGGTTTGTTCCTCGAGAACTGACTGAAGATCATAAAGTCCAAAGAAAAGAAATTTATTCCGAGTCGTTGGTTCGATGCGACACAGAAGGGGATGACTTCCTTTCACGAAATGTGACTGGGGATGAGACTTGGGTGCACCACTTTGAACCTGAAACAAAACGCCAATCCATGGAGTGGCATCAAGCAAAAAAGTGTTCAAAATGGCTCCCTCTGCAGAAAAGGTTATGACTACCATCTTCTGGGACATGAAAGGGGAGATTCTGGTGAACATTATGAAGAAAGGACAAACAATCAACTGAGAAGCATATATTGCTACCCTACAGAGACTCCAGAGACGTATAAAGCGAGTTCGACCGGAGAGAAAACTGGAAGACATCCTTCTTTTGCACGATCACAACAGTTTGCAAACAAGAGAGGCCATCACAATAATGCGCTTGACTGTGTTATTCCACCCTTCATACAGCCCGGATCTGGCACCTTCAGACTTCCATTTGTTTTGTTTGGGTCAATGAAGGATGTTATTCATAGAAGAAAGTTTCAGAGTGACGATGAGGTTGTTGAGGAGGTTAAGAGGTGGCTTCAGCGGAAGCCAGCGAACTTTTACCAGCAAGGATTAAAGGCCCTTGTTTCGAGGTGGAAGAAAGCCGTAGAAAAGGATGGAAAAATAAAAACTTGTAAATTAGGTATGTAACTACTTGTGTACAAAATTTCTAGAACTTACAAGGAAACTTGGAAAGAAAAAAAGATGGGGAAAAATATACTGAGTGGCCTTCGTATATCCTTAAATTATAACATAAAAACGTTAATATGATTTTTAAAACAAAATAGATTCTATCTGTGGATTGAATAAGTCAAATTTGGTATAGACACGCCCCCAGAATTCGCCGCTCGTCCATTACAACCCAGTGGGCGGGCCATGAGAACGAATCCTTGGTCTGTGGTTGGTGGAAAACTTCGCTTTCATGTTACAACCACACTCAAATTCTCTGACAACCTACAGGAAACTCGCGATTCGAATATTGGTGGGATCTGAGGGTGGCTTCAATCGGGCTCACGTATGTAAAAGGGAGCAGTTTCAGCTGGAGCCCACAACAGTGATTTTTATCAACGAGTAACTATACATTCTCTCCTCATGGACACTTCCAGTCAAACACATCAGCTTTACTACTCCCCACAGGTGTTTGAAGTCAACGATCCCTCTGCCGGGGCCGCACTTGTGCTTTTCGGAGTCGCCGACCGGAACGAAGTACTTTCAACGCAATCCATTACAGAAATTTATGATGGCAAGAAAGAACCAGCTGATGGAGAGGCCATTGAGATGTAAGTAGAAATAATCACGTGATATTTTAAAAATTAGTTTGTGAAATGTGAATTAAACTGGTTATCATTCTCGGGCTATATATATATATATATATATATATATATATTATATATATATCGTATCATTCAGTGCTTAACCCTTGCAAGTTTGAACTAATTATATAAAAAGCCGTAATAAAAGCATTTTGAAGTGAAAGGATACTCGACCGGGTTCGAGACCCGGTGTTGACAGACGATCAGTAGTACACCCAGCTAATCTTCCTTTTAACCCCGTCCAACGGTCCTGGGTTCGAGAGCTCGGTTTTATTTTTGTGGCCTATATTTATTCGCGATAGTCCACCCAGCTAATCTTCCTTTTGACCCTGGTTAGGCTAGTTGCATACAGTTTATTATTTGTCGTGGATCCCTATTCGGCTTTTTCTCTTATTGTAACTCCTTGTAACTCTCTATTCCTATATATATATATGTATGTATGTGTGTGTGTTCCTCTGCATGTGACTTAATCCTTGCAAGTGATAACTAATTTTATAAAATTCCGTAATAAACGCATTTTGAAGTGTAAAACTATTCGACGGGTTCGATACCCGGTGTTGACAGACGATGCGTAGTACACCTAGCTAATTTTCCTTTTGATCTCAGTTAGGCTTGTTGCTTGGTGTTTATTATTTGATCCGGGCACCCTAATCGGCATTTTATCTTATTGTAACTCCTTGTAACTCTCTTCTCCCATATATATATATATATATATATATAATATATATATATATATATCGCGGTGTCCTTTGAAAGTGAAATTTTATTACGCGTTTGTTCCCCTGGGTAGAGTTTTGTAAAATTAGTTTAAACTCACTGCAAGGCCTTCTTTACATGTTTACTAAAGTGTACTCTGCTAGGCTTTCTGTTGTTATTTATGAGTATATATATATATATATATATAATATATATATATATATATATATATATATGCTCCTCTGTGTATATTGTAATGAAAACAAATGGATTTTAATTAAAAATGCTTCAATGTGGATGAATTGAATTGGTTAATTGTTTAATATCTGCCCTGGGGCTCGATACTCTGTGACGGTTGTCTGTGCTTAGTCATGCTTCGGCACAATATAGCCATTATTAGAAAAATGTATAAACAATCAAGTTAATTTAAAATTATCCTTCCTCCTTATAGGTTCGATGAGGACTTGACAATTGTTATAGCTACTTTTCGTGAGAGCTTTGAAGAAATGCAAATAACCGACGGTGACTTGGAGATTGAAGTTTTACCGCGCAGTCAAACCAGTGACCTGAATACGGAGGTCAAAGTTTTGGCTCACATCCGGTCCAATGAATGCCAGATCGTCGGGGAACTAATGTAAGCTTTTTTCTTTTGGTTAAGAACAAGCACAGTGTATTTTCATCAATTTATTAAATGATGGAAATCATATTTTATAAATTAATACAATTTTACATCCAAATTAAATTAGTTACAGAATTTGCATCCATTAAATTTTAAATAAGCTACAGAGCACAAGATTAACATTATTGGGGACATCTATATTTTACAAAATATTGTTGCAATAATGCATTTTATATATACGAGTAAAACTTTACACAAAACATCGATTGCACAAAAATGGAAAACGGTATTTTATCTGCATGCACACCATTTCATCATTCAGCTCAGTCTGACATAGGTCGAATAATTTTTAAAAATATATAAATTCATTTCCACGTGACATGTGCAAGAGAAATGAAAGACAATACATCCGCAAGTATCACTAAAATATCATTGTAATTGGAAGGGGTTCCAGACAATTTCGGGGATATACAACTGTCGTAAAATTTTACAATAACAGGGTCACTCCAAGGACGAGTCCCGAGTGAGTTAAAAAAGTACATTCTTTCCTTATTTTTAAAGTAGATTGCAAACCAAAGAATCCCCTCGCCCCCAATAACATCCGTGTTTACAATAAGTCCGCCGCATTTTTTTGAAGTTGACAATTTCAATGTTTCATTCTTCGCAAACACACCGATAAATTTGGGGCGTATGATTCGGTCACTATTCATTACTCTGAAGTTTATTCACATCCATTTTAAAAGTCAGTGACTACACTCCTAAATCTGTCAATCTCTATTAGAGCTTGTGACTCGATGTATACTAGTACACTTATAAGCGTGTCTATCGGTTTAGCGAATTCCAATCTGACTGAGATGTTCCCACTTTGTTGTGGACTTAAGTGCGTATTTACACTAGCAGATAAGTCAGGAGTGAGGTCAAACGGGTGAAGGTAAAATTGATCGATGAATTCTTTCTGCGTTACCTCAATCCCGTGCTCATCACAACCACCAGCAATATGGGCAGCAATATGGGCCAGATTAATATATGCTCTATCGCAAAGCGGGAACACAGGGTTTAATAAGTAGTCCGTATACAATGTCCCTCCCAGCGCAACACCTTTGACGTATAGAGTTATGTTTTTAAGGCCGAAATTCTCGAATTTAAAGGCGTTGTTTTTATATTTTCCATTCACCGAAGCGTGATCCTGCAATCCAATTAATAGTCTTTTAGGTTCAGCGCCCAGGGCGATGTTTTCTATCTGTTTCGAGGCCAATCCTGTGGTCACCTTGTATAGTTTGATCTGTACTCTGTTAATTGGGTATTTTGCTGTGGCTTGCAGTAATTCTTTTTCAATTTCTTTTGGTTTTGGTGAATTAGTTTCACTCGCCCTACGCGAAGGTATGTTTCCATAACATGAACCACAATGGGTTTTGCGCCCTCTTCTTGATCAGCTCCCAGATATATGCAAATCTCAGGATTCATGCGGGTGAGCTTTATTTTCATATCGATGCCGTTTATAAGCAGTTTCTCCTGGAATGTGAAGCCTGTATGCAGGCGCCCAAAACATTCGTATATTTTCTTTTTAGAATTTGTAAATTTATCCTTTATATTGCTTTCATTTTTAGCCTGATAATATCCCTCAGCAGTTAAAAATGTATCCTTCGCTTCTTTTGAAAAGTTGAGGACATTTTCCACATGGGCTCGTAGGTGATAATAACCCGTTCCTGCCGAGATGTTGACCTGATTTAAAAACACATCACACTGGCTGAATATGGAGTATAGAAAGTTTGTTTCAGGAAATGCAACATATTTATCATTTCAGTCCGTTCCATCAGAATGGGCTATACTAGTTTAGCGTACATGTGCATGCAGCTTGGATTAAAAAAGTAAGGGCCTGAGCTAGGTATCACGAATTCTATAGGAGCAGTCGGGGAACTAATTGTGTTTAGTGGGGTAATCGTAATAAAGTCACTGTGCTCAATAGAAACTTGTGTTGGGGCATATCAAAGTGGGACAGCTCCGATTTACAACATTGAGAGCTAACCAGATGGACGAAGCGTGCCATGTCGAGAGAGAAATAGTGCCACCTCTCTCGACAAGTAGTAAACATTCTATGATTCGTGAGAGCAAAGTCCTTAGCTTATATCAGTTAAAGAAAATTATCAACCATAGGTTTCATTCACTTAGAACACTTCTTTTTTTATGTCCTTTTACGTCTAACGCCACGCACTTGTAACCCCTTCTTCTTCTTCTTCCGGACCGCCTTCTTCTTCTTCCCACCACCACGCATTTTTCTCTGCATCTTTGATGATTTCGTCCCGTGTACGTTTTAAGCGTTTTTTAGAGCTTCTTTAGGTCTATCCCCCACATTATGTCTTCTACCGTGTTAAAACCTGATTGTAACGCCTTCCTCCCGAGGTATCTGGCGCCCCTCTTCAGCAAGGGGACAGCCGTACGTAGTATGTTTGAAAAAATGGATCCAAGCACACTCCCACGCTGGTATCTCACACCTCCATAGACTGTGAAAGGCCTTCGGGTCATTATAACTCAGTGCGACGAAAGTATAGCCTCACTGTTAAGCTCCCGTCACCGAATTGGAAACTTTTTCCTTCAATCGTTTTTATATATTTTGAGATATTGGTTAATAAATTAGTCGCAGCATTCACATAGTGAGGTTTGTCATATGTAATACTCAAGCTCCTCCCTCTATGATTGGGGATGTGAGCAATGCGGAGCAGATGCGCCTGGGTATCCCCAACAAATTGTTGCTCCACGATATTGCTGTAAATATAGCACATGTCCGGGGATGGATAGCCACCACCCAATTTCTCTAATTTCAACTGATACATTAGGCTGGACAAGTCATTTTATGCCTCATGAAAGGTATCTTTTTGGAGCACTGCTCCATATCGCCCCTCGTTATAATTTTGAACAGTCCTTTGTCTTTAATATTTCTATTATCCTGCGGTTTTAGAATCAGAGCATGTGGAGGGGGTTTCTATTTTTAAGATTTCATATACTAAAAAAGCCGTAAGATTTTAGCTTTTTAAACTAACTTTTAAGTCTCTCACAACATCCTCAGCCCCACCTAACGTATCGGGCCTAGTGTTACTACTGTAGTGTAATACAGTGCCTACCCATTCCGAGCAGCACGCATGGTTCTGTTCCTAAATATCCACGCCTTTTCACACTCATCACGATTTCTAAGAACCGTGAAAACAGGTTCTTTATAATCAATACTTAAAAAGATGGTGTCCAGATGGATTTCCCATATCCCCACCTCAAACGGATCACGACCCAATTCAACGGGCCCATGGAGTTCTGTTACAAAGTTGGACATAGTGTTGTCAGAATGTACAAACAGAGAAGAAGAGGACGGGAGTGTGACGTAGAAATGGTTAGGCGCCATGTTCCACACTATTTAAGCTTCATTATTGCATCAGCTTCTATATAGCTGTTGAAGCTTTCTGGCTATCCTAGCCATTTCACCAAGTACATTTTTCTCTTTCTTGAACCTTTGCTGCCCAAAATTTTTTCAATTTTAAACACATCTTTTTCTAAATTAAATGCACTTTCTGCAACTCCTCGCGGTAGAAGCCTCCTGCGATTTCTTCCCCATTCAAATCTTCAACGTAGTACAGCTATACTTTTCTCGTATGGAGAGCGTGAAACTCCATTACTACGACTTCGACTCTTTATTCCCCTAAGTGATGAAGAACAATCTGTACCCCGAAGGTGCACCTGAGAAACTGGTGGGACCAGCCCTGACCACCATCGAGGAGTTCTCAGCAAATTTGAAGAAGAACTATTTCGGTCTTTCTTTCGTAGACGTGCTCCCCCCTCGCGATTTATGGATGCCAATCTTACCCGTCGTTATAGAACACAAGCTCATGTTTCCCCTGTGCGTGAAGTGGGCAGAGGAGAACAATGGGGCTTGTAATCAACAACCAACCAGCGGAAGATCAGAGGCGTATATACAAGCCCTGAGCTGTCCTTAGCCGTTCGCCATGGCTACAGAATATTGATATATGAGGTGTATAAAACACTTTTTTGAAGGATAAGGTAGAAGCATTAGGGTATCTGCGAGGAGTTGATACCGAGGATAAAAAATCGGCGTATATTCAGCGTTACCGTGACCGTGAAAGGATACAGCTTGATCGGTCCGAAATTGTAAAGAATCCTGGCAAGCAAGAGCTTTAGTGCAAAGTTGTTCCTAAATAGCCATGGGTGAAAATTTGCACAGAACACGGGCAAGAGGAACGTTCCTCTAGCCCAAAGTTATAACGAGGTGTGGAATTATGCCAACGCTCCCGATAAAGAGGTCATGGAGATCGTGAATGTAGGTAATATGTACATAATAAAGTAAAACATTACCGAATTGGCCACAGATACCTCACGTGTTACAAACAAAATTGGAGCCAGCTTCACAACCGCATACGCTCGCTTCAAACTTTGGGGTCTATTACATTCTCTTGGGTGGAGGGTTCTGTACTCCGACACAGATAGTATGATATTTACAGCGAGGGTGGGTGAATACATGCCGCCTATTGGGGAATTCCTCGGAAAGTCTTTAATGAGATCAAGGATGAATATGGATATATCGCATACGCCGACATTTTTGTCTCTTTTGGTCCAGAAACTTGTGGGATACGAGTGAGGGTAGGGGAGAAGCTGAAATATATCGTGAAGGCTAAGGTCATCACGCTTAACCTGGCGAACCGATGGATCGTTAACTTTGATTCGTTGAAGGAGCTTGTGTGCTTGGAAGATGAGGACGACCAACCGCCCGAACTTACTGTAGGGACCCACAATTCTCGGGCCCAGAAGTTGGGGTGTGTGAAGGAACTTAGGGGTACGAAAGTGTGTCGTAACACTTATAGGAAACGTTATCAGGTGCCTGGTACCTATGATACCGTGCCCTTTGGCTTACCATAACCCTTGATTGTTATATATGTGTCTATTTACTTGTTAACGATATGTTTATTTAATTTATTACACGTATTTAAATATATATACCATGAATAATTCGATGATATGTTTATTAAATAAAACGTGTTTCAATTACCGTTTCATTTTCTCCTTTGTGTGTGTGGTGTGTGTGTGTGTGTGTGTCTATACAGGAAAAATTGTAAGCTCCGCCCCCATGTATGATCGATCAAAGGTCACGTGACTCCTGCTACTACCCGGGCATAACTCTACCTCTTGCTCAATTGACCGATGCAAGCCCTGGATTTCAGATGTGTGTTTGAAGAATTCTCACCTACACGAAAAATAGTGATGGCAACATTTGATATTGCGTGCTAGATGCTTATGAAGCGGTATTCTGTAAAGTCTACAGATGTGGTGGATATTGAAAAACTCCTTTGTCCTCTCTCCTTTGAGAATTTTAAGGCTATATTGAACCGTGCGAAACTTTAGGAACAAGAGGTTCAAATACGCTATGGATATTCTAGCGAGAGCAATGCAGGATTTCGTAGCACAAACGATGTAAATGGACTATGTTGTAGGACTAAACTGCGTAAAAGCTTACATATACCGTGAAGTGAAAGAAACAACACGTGCTGTACAGAAGCAATGGGTATGGTTATTGAGTCTTGTTGATGACTGGAGTGACAATCGGTATTATGTCATGCTGCATCATACCGAGTAATCGTACCCTGCGGCTGCGAATATAAATCTTGTTATAATGGACAATCTGAAATATTTTTATCTTTACATTCATATACAATATATCATGACGAAGTTTGCAGTGAGGTTATGGCTAAAGGCTTGTTTGAGTTTTTAATAGAATTTAGAGACGAGTATCTCTTGCTAAGCAAAAAGGATAAAATATGGACATATGTTTCTCTCAAATAGTGCGCCGGTGTGTTAATAAAATGTGTTTAGTTCGTGAAAATATCCATGAACAAATATGTCTGGTGCGCATTCTGGGGAGTGGGAGTGATAAAACATTAAAGCCGATATTACTTCGTGTGTAGTAGATGAAAAAAATTCCCTAAACGATTTCCCAGTATAATGGGGTAGAGGTATTCACATGACTCTTTCAATTTGGAACAACACCATACACGATTTATTAACTTACGGTGTGAGTCGTTTCTCACACCTGTCTCCGTACCAAACCGCTCACCGGCTGTTCATAGTTATCTCAGAGCTTGAACGTGCAGTCCTCACAATAGAATACGATGGAACTTTCGTTGAGCAGCATTCTCAATGCCTATACGATGTGTCCGTGACGAAGTCATTGCGTGTGTTCAGACGTAAGACCGGTGCCGTTAACTATGTACTTGAAACGACTTGTAGACAAACAAACTCTGGCAAACGGAATGTTATTTATTTAAGTGTTGAGGAGATGAATAGAGTATTCGTGATGGTTAAGAAGTGGAGTGAGGATCGTAATAAAATACCCACAGCTGTAGATACAAGAAGATCAGATTAGTGACCCCCCCCATATGCCATTGTTTTTACGTTATGTATAAATCGCAACTAGCCATGAATTAATATACGACTGATGTGGGAGAATGCGTCTGATAATAACGTCCTTGTTCCCACGCGAAACCGTTTCATCCTCGACAGAATGTTTGAAATCGTCGGTTTCCGCAAGCTAAAGCCTTTATTAGACGCACGTGTTACGGATATGCTTTATTTTGATACGGTTCTTGAATACGCATACACCGCTCTGCTCGACGGGTTTACCGAGTGTAGGAATGAACATGGCGAGAATGGTCTAGAACTGGATGCTTATTTAAGAGGTTTTCTTCGAAATACCATGAACTTTGGTACAAAGGACTTGAGCGGTACAAGGCAGAGCTCACCTACACCGTTCACCCTGAAGAACTACTTTATATAATGAGCAGTTGTCGTTACGACTTAGAAGATTATTTCAACTGCCGATATGCATTGTGAAGAAGAGTTCACGGTTGAAAAGCACGGATCGGTAAGAATAAACCTTCGATTGGAAAGGAGTATTTATAAACCTGAATTTAATAATGATGTGGCTAACGATGCCCTCTTTGTGCATGCTTTTGATTGTATTTTGTCCGTGTTTAAAGAGAGTGATAATTTGCCAACCGAATGTAAAGTGGGCACAAAAATATTATTTAAAGAATTGAAGGCCCTTTACATCTAATATAGGGATCCGCATACCTTGAGTGGTGAATTAATGTTAAAACGTATGTATTACATAGTACAAAGCAACAATGATATAACTGTAGATTCGAACACGTGCGAGTTTTGTATTTTATTTAAGCGCAGTAGAACATCAAGTGTATGTATTTTGATGTATATTGTTTTGCAGTATATTTATTTTCTATATATGTATTAAAATATTATTATTTAATATAAATATGTATATAGGTTTCGCCTGTACTAATATTATTTAAGAATGTATATATTTATACAATTGTATATATTTATACAATTGTATATATTTATACAATTGTATATATTTATACAATTGTATATATATATTTGCGACCCCGTCTTGGCCCCGCCTCAGGAGGCGCTGTGAGACAGAAGCGCTTTAAGGTAAATTTAAGGTAAAATTTATACAATTGTATATATATTTATACAATTGTGTATATATTTATACAATTGTATATATATTTATACAATTGTACATATATTTATACAATTGTATATATTTATGCAATTGTATATATTTATGCAATTGTATATATATTTATACAATTGTATATATATTTATACAATTTGTATATATTTATACAATTTGTATATATTTATACAATTTTATTTTCACATCTGAGATTATAAACACCACTTCTGAACATAGTCTCCCTGCTGCTCAATACACTTAGTCCAGTGATCTACAAGATTCCTAATGCCATCACAAAAGAATGTTTTTGGCTGTGTGCGTAGCCAGTCATGCACCGCTTCCTTCAGGTCATCATCGCCTTGGAATCGCTGACCTCTCTAAGCGTCTTTTAGTGGTCCAAACAGGTAAAAATCCGAAGGTGCCAGGTCTGGACTGTAGGCTGGATGGTCGAGAACTTCAAATTTAAGTTCTTGAAGGCATTTTCTACTCTGTGCAGCGGTATGAGGGCGCGCATTGTCGTGTAACAGAATAACACCTTCCGACAATCTCCCTCTTCGTTTTGTGCGAATTGCTTGCTTTAACTCATTCCGAAGCATGTCAGAATACGATGCACTTGTTACTGTAGTTCCACGCTCTAGATAATGTTCAAGGAAAGGGCCTCGTGTATCCCAAAACAGTGTTAGCATAACTTTACCTGCTGACGGCTCCGCTTTGAACTTCCTTGCAACGGGAGATTGTCGGAAGGTGTTATTCTGTTACACGACAATGCGCGCCCTCATACCGCTGCACAGAGTAGTAAATGCCTTCAAGAACTTAAATTTCAAGTTCTCGATCATCGAGCCTAGAGTCCAGACCTGGCACCTTCGGATTTTTACCTGTTTGGACCACTAAAAGACGCTTAGAGAGGTCAGCGATTCCAAGGCGATGATGACCTGAAGGAGGCGGTGCATGTCTGGCTACGCACACAGTCAAAAACATTCTTTTGTGATGGCATTAGGAAGCTTGTAGATCGCTGGACGAAGTGTATTGAGAAGCAGGGAGACTATGTTGAGAAGTGATGTGTTATAATCTATCAGATGTGAAAATAAAATTATGAAAATAAAAAGTACGGGTACTTATTGAATTACCCTTGTATATATCGTTTAAAGTATGTATACAATTCTTCTGAACTATTTCGAGTGTATATTTATTTTTTACATATTTCATGAAATTAATTCCATTAATTTTTCTAAATAAGCTGAATGATGTACGTGTGTTTTATTATCCAATAAATTCTTTCCTTGGTATATATATATATATATATATATATATATATATATATATATATATATATATATACGATATTAAAGAATAACTGGGGTGATGGGAATATATATAAACGATGCACGTTTGCTACAATAAGTATATATATATATATATATATATATATATATATATGTATACACTAAGCCAAGTGGTTGCTTAAGACGTCTAAACCAACTGGCTTCTTAAGACAACTGGCAGATTTCTAAGCCATCTGATGCTGTCAAGGACATCTCCTTTAATTAAAGAAATAGAGCAATCTGGCAACTCGAAAGTTAATAATATACACATACACCTAAACAAGCCATTTACGCCTTCTAAACCAGATTAAGCCGTCGAAGCCAACTGGCTGGTTTAGACCTTCTAAGCCAGGTGCAAAGACGAAGAACTTTATTATGCGTCTGGCGGTCCCAGGCGAAGGATGGTCTCTCTCTCTCTCTCTCTCTCTCTCTCTCTCTCTCTCTCTCTCTCTCTCTCTCTCTCTCTCTCTCTCTCTCTCTCTCTCTCTCTCTCAGGTTAGGGGGATTCGCCCAGCTTGTGGCAGCTGGGGGAAATCCCCTTGTTGCCTTTTTTTGGTGGGCGTGGAAGGGGAGTGGGGGTGGCACCTTAGAAGGGGGAAAGGGGTGGGTTGGGGTTGCACCTTGCAACAAGGGGAAGGGGGAGTTGGCACCTTTCACCATTTGATCAACATTGCATTGCAACTTACACTCTCCCATTTTGCGTCCCGTCCATACTACTCACCTGTATCTAAGAGTGCTTTTAACAATGCCTAATATTTTTATTTGAGTTATATCTCACATCTAAACAATGTTTACAATGTTTTAGATCACCATTAGGTATAATAACATCTTTTGACTGATTAATAACTTTTATCCAGTTTCCTTGCATCACATGATTAAGTTTTTAAATATTTCTACCAAAATGGAAGACTGTAGTTTTTGATCAATGAATTCCCTCTACCATTTGCTAATCCAAGCCAATGTTCTATCAAGATCTTTTTATAGTTAAAAAATTGTTATACTGTACATTTGTAACTGATTGAAACTGGGGTCATTCTTTTTGTAGCATCTTTAAATTTAGATTCCATTCAACAGGTACTTCTGCATAATTAATAGACCAAACAAACAAAATAGCTAGTGTCTCAGCTAAGATAATCTATCCCCTTCTTTGAGAATCCTAGTTTAAATATTATCAGGCCTAACAGCTTTATTTGGTTTCATTGTATTATTCCCAAGCCATCATCCTTTATTTGAATCCAATTAAGATTGGCTAAGTTTACAACATTTAAAGAACCAAAAACAGATTTATTAAATTTTTTCTTCAGTAAAAAGAGCTAAAATAATCAACAAAGATAGCAAAAATTTCCGTTTCATGTAAAAATCGCTAGATAATACCTAATTTAACTTACTACAATTGCTCCTGAGTAATATTCATAAGTTTTTCTAGTATCTTCATTACCAGTAGTAATATTGTTACAAGTTTTATGTCCTGCACTTAAATCCGATAGCTAAAGTCTCCAACAACCTGGTAAATCAGTTTAAGCAACAGATAATCCATTTCCACATTGGTGATGCAATATGTTTACAAGAACAGGATTCACTGGGGAAAACACACTATCCTTTTACTCAGTTTATTAAGCAACATCAGATTTTGACAACAATAGTTACTGTACATTATAAACAAAGATATAAAATTACGAAACCAAGTTAATTTAATAAACACTTTTTGGTGCAGATGAAATTTGCCAAACTTGGCCTACACACACACACACACACACTCACTCTCACACACACACACACGCTCACACTCACACACTCACTCACACACACTCACATATTCCCTAATAGGCCATTTCCTTTTTAACATCTTTTTCCAAATATCCTCACTTCTCATAAAATCATTATTCTTCTTCTGCAGCATTATTAGTCGCATTTATATGGGATTGCTGTTGCGGATACTTCTCCACTCCGCCCTATCCTGCGCCATCTCCTCCTTCAGGTTCTTCTCGCTCATGTCCATCCTAATGCGATCTTTTCACCTCATCCTCGGTCTTCCTTTCTTCTTCCTCCCGGGCACTTCCATAGATAACGCCCTCCTCCCAACGTAGTTCTCGTCCCTTCTCATTACATGCCCATACCATGCCAGTCTTCCTATCTTGAGCCTTCTTTGGTCCAATGCCATCCTCTCTGGTTTTGGCAATAAATTTTACGGCCGGATGCCCTTCCTGACGCCAACCCTCCTCTTTTATCCGGGCTTGGGACCGGCTGGGGAATGGGCTGGCTTGCCCACCCCCATGCAAAAAATCATAAAATCATTCTGTTGTACACTAATTACGTTTTGGTAAATTATACACTTTGACAGTGATTTATCATTCGAAACAATTGTCTCACACCTTTACATCAGTGTTGGTAACAATACACCTCTTTGTCATTATATCAAACAAGAAATTGACTTGAAAAAAATTTAGTCTGTATGAGATATGTGAAAAAACCCATAATTAATGTTTTATTATTATATCCATTGTTACCATACTACTATTAAATTTCTGTGTTTGGCTTGAAGGCTTGTAAAATGCACTTATTCATATGTACTCTTTACTTGATACACAAATATCGTCCCATAACGATTTAGCCCTATTGTATGATTTAATACTAACATTCTGAACTTTCTCACTATAGTATGACCACAGCATTGTAACATACTATCATCCATTCTCTTCACCGTTGGTTCATTATTCATTGCCTTTCCAAATAGCCTTAGTTCTTATAGTCAATTCACTGTACACTAATTATGTTACTTAAATTATTCATTCTGGCAGTGAATTATCATTCCACACAAATATCTCGCTCCTTACATCAATGTTGGTACAATACATATTTTTCTATACCTTTCACTGTATCTATGACATGCTTACTCCGGAAGCATGTCAATTTGAATTTCATTCACAAACTTTCCCCGTTCATTTCTCCTCATTCAGCAAGAGTCTTTCATTTATTTATGATACATTCAATAAGCTTTCACATATATCAACCACTTGGATTCTTTAGGGTGAATTTGTCTGAGGATAATGCTAGACCTCAAATTTAAAGGCATATTCAATTTTCCCTTACGACGACAATTCCATATTTCTTGGTTCACTTCATAAGTTCTCAGCTTCAAGAATTTTAGATCTCATCACTTACCAAATTTTCTTCATTTCGTGAAATTCGATATTTCCACCGTAGACTAAATTTTCTGTATGAGTATAATAAAGCTTCATTAAACTTAAAACAATTCAAGGACTCAAAATACCTCATTCGTTTATTTATGGTATCATGACTATCAATATTACTCTTAAGATGATCCCTCAGACAGTAATTATTTCATTACAAAAACAAATCAGCTTAGCAAAATACAAAGCGCTTCTTTAATAACAATACTTAGTAAAATGAGAAACTATATATATCAGGGTGGAGTGAAATTTTGGTAATGGTTCAGAATACGGGCGCCACTTAATTAAGCAAAATTTCGAAAAATATCATAGAGACAAAGTTGTTTCTCTCATTAAAATACGTTGATTGCATGTGTCACATAGTAAAAAAAAAAGAAGTTAGAAAATTACGAAAAAATATATATAGCTACTTCAGTGCTTTTTTGGTATGAATCTAGGAAATTTTGAGTTGGCAACCCTACTGTACTATCGTTCATTCACTTCAGTTTGAAAATGGCTTCGGTCTGTGACGGATGTGCGGCGACGCTAGTATTTTTGGTAATTGTTACGCTAACCTAACCTAACATGAATATGTTATTACATTATCATTTGTATCATTTAGGTCTCGGGGGTACGGGGGCGGAGCCCCCGTAAAGATCACGCATCACAAATTGATCGGTATAGGGTTTTATATTTAAACCTAGTTACTTTTTATGGTAACGGTTCAGAATAGGGGCCACCTCAATTTTTGTGTTTTTTTCCTCCAAAACATGCTAAAACCATTGGTTTCCTGTTGTTTAGGATAAATCTGACCATCGCTATTACAGTAAATTATTGCTTGTGCTGTGTTCCCCCACCCAAAACCCCCGGTTCCCACGGTAGTCCCCCCAGATTGTAGGAGGGGTTGGGGGGTGAAATCACTTCAAGCAATAATTTACTGTAATGGCGATGGTCACATTCATCCTAAACAACAGGAAACCAATGGTTTTAGCATATTTTGGTAGAAAAAACACAAAAATTGAGGTGGCGCCCCTATTCTGAATCGTTACCGAAATTTTTTTTTATTTTCAACATGCCTGGATGTGGGAAAGATGCGTGTCGGGGAAAGTATCAATGTGTTAAATAATTATCCTCTTATTATTAAATTTCAGAGAGCATGAGGGCATGAATGGAGTGTATCGGTAAAATGATGATTATAAGAAGGAATTATACCCCTAAGATTATATCTAATATGGCTACAGTTTTTTAACATTTCCTAAAAAAACAAAATCCACAATTTTTACGAGGGGCGGTCAGAAAATAAGTTTATATGGTGTATAATTTCGTAACTAAAGGACCTGCATTGATTATGTTTGTATCAGGTGAACTCGTTAATCATTGTTGGCAACATTGCACGTCGATTCAGCTGCCATCTACCGTACATTGGTTATATGAGTCAGTTGAACATGGCGGCTCGACTGGAACACTGCCCTGCCCGACGGAGCAGACCAGGACGTTTACGTTTAATGGCCGCTCGTAAACGTTTCATTGTTGAACAATATGGAACTGCATTGATTGTTGTGCCTTTTTGCTTGAAGTCTGCGAGCAAAACGCCTTTGTGGTCCCAAAACACCGTAACCATCACTTTGCCAACGGACCTCACAATCTTGAACTACTTTGGTCGCGGGGACCCAGCGTGTTTTCAGTCCATACTGGCACGTTTTGTTTCCGGAGTACGGTGATGAACCCATGTCTCGTCTCCTGTGACAATGCCCTAGAGAAATACTTGACCATTGATAGACTCGGAATATCGTTGCAGAAATGACAGAGCACTGTTCCAGTCGAGCAGCCATGTTCAACTGACTCATATAACCAATGTACAGTAGATGGCAGCCGAATGAACGTGCAGTGTTGCCAACAATGATTATCAATTCATCTGATACAAACAATCAATATAGGTTCTTTAGTTACGAAATTATACGCCGTGTAAACTTACTTTCTGACCGCCCCTCGTACATATGAAATGTAATTTACTGAAGAACACCAAATATTCATTTTTACTAATAAAGTAGGTTTTATACAGTATTCAGTAATCTCAGACTATCATCCTAACCAAAAAACTGTTGCCTGACATGTTTCAACCTGTTAGTGGAAGGCGCGTTTAACAGCTGCTAGTGTAGTACCAGGTGTCAGTTTCTGCTAGTCTGTCACCAAATGCGCACACGCTGTTGTTGTTCCCTATTTCCTCCTTTCTTTGTGATCTTTATATCGTGATTATTTTTAGTTGATTTCTCATTGATATTTAATAAGGGACATTGTGTAGTGGTTAGCATCGCTGACTACTAATCCATCGGCCCCGAGATCGAGACTCGGTGACGGCAGCCGGCGCGCAGTAAATTCCAGCTGTTCATCCTTCCACACAATTAAAAAAAGAAAGTGGTTGGTAGATAAATGGGTACCATGGGTGGCCTCGTGGTTAAAACGATGGGCTGCTGGTGGGACGTGGTTTGGATTCAAAGTTAAATTGTTGGTTTAAGGTGGAGTGAAAAGCTTGACCTTCGTCAGAATGAACAATTCGGGTGGAAGTAAATCAAAGGTACCAAAGGTACTAAAGAGTCTCACATTCTTTTCAATTTTTTAGATTAGACAATGTAACAGAGAAAAGTTGTTTGACCAGCAAAATGGCAACAAAAACAAGACGTGACTGTAATTGTCTACTATTAGGAGTTCCTGCCGGACTTAGTGAAATAATGTTGCCAACCTTTTAGGATGTGCTGAAGTACTGCCTTTTTCTGAATAATGAAATGAAGAGTGAAGGAACTGAAAAACCTGTTTTTAATATTATTGCCAATTTAGTTGCATTGTAAATTGAAGATCTTTGAGCTAAAGCTTCAATTCCCCACATTTTATTCCAAAGAATAGTTGAACTTATCAAAGAATGCAATGGAAAGTATCGAAAGTTGTTGAAACAGCCAAAGGAGCAAAAAATCAGTGCTTCATATGTGGCATGCGTCAAGACTTTCGTAAATGAGAGCTGATCTAAGCTACTCGATGTTGCAGCTTGCAAATGTAAGTGCTTCAGTGAATGTCTGGAAAAAGTAGCGAAAGGTGCTTCTAGCTGTGAGGGACTTTCTAACAGATTAACGAACTGAAAGAAAAATGATGATAGCTTGCGTCAACAAAAAGGCAACATGTCAAATGGCTAAAATAATAAAGAGAAAGCTGGCTGATCGGACTCCGAAAAGAAAAATATATGGAACGATGTAAAAAAGATAAAGTTACTGGTTATGAAGTAGACCTCCTTTCTTCTGATGACAATCCCATGACTGTTAGTGATGATGATGATGATGTCATTTCATCTGAAGATAAACATTTACATATACCAACTCCCAAGCACTAGGCCATGACTAAAGATGGTGGTAGTACGTCAAAAATGCGACTAAGCTCCCAACAATGGCAAGGGAATGCGACAGATATGGCATTTCAGGTCGTGGATGCGTACAAATTACATCAGCTGTACTGCAAGATTTCGGAATTGTTCACAAAGCAGCTTCGACTTACGTCATTGATCGAAGCAAAGTGAAACGGGATTATGAAAAGTTATTGAGCTTTAGAAATTCAAATCTGCGAAGAGCCGCTAAAACTATGTGGAGCTAGGCATTATAATAACTATGCAATAAATGGCACACTCAAAGAGAGTGCTTTTAGGCATGGCATTTCAATCTAGAATTACTGTATATTATATAAATAACTTATAAAATTCAGGAATTTTCTGCCTTTTTTCAATATTTTGCGCCAAATTTACTTATAGAAATTTACTCATAGTAACAAGCATTCTAGAAGGAAATTTGTATCATATAATCATTATCTTAGACATACAGGTCATCCTTGCTCTCAGGCTTTCTGGAATATTATTGAAATGTCACATTAAGCGAATGGTGAAATTCAACAATATTTGGCACATTGATGCTTTCCCCAATACACATCTTTCCCACTCCCAGGCATTTTGAAAATAAAGTTTTTACTCCACCCTACTATATTTGCAGTTTCAACTTATTTATTTCTAAAACTAAACAATTTTCTTGTTTGCTTATTGTTATTTATTGCTGGATTTCTTCGCTGAGTACGTTTCTCACGCTCCTCCTACTTCCCCCATTTTTCCACCACGGCATTCCCCCTTCTCTTCGGGACATAGCTAATTCCCCAGGCCGCGATTCCACACAGACACCTACATGACAATCACTCATTCTCAAGCCCACTCAAGATTTTTTTTTTCTCCTCCTGCCTGATGCAACCTGGTTTCAGCATCGTTCACTTCATTTTCATGAGAACTCTGTAGCTACAACGGCATCTGATACTTTCGAAGATTCTCCTGTTGCCATCTTAGAAACAACATTCAAGATGATGAAGTTCGACCTCGTTAGAAGGGATCTCTGGGCACGACGCCTCCTTCGCACCTTGCCCAGCTTCGGAATCTATTTAGTCGCAAGCTACTAGCCGCCATATGAAGCCTCATTATTAACGACCTCCGGTGGACATATCTTCTCATTCCTATTTTTATTCTGCATTTTTTCCCTCTTGTAATCAACGTTGTCCTCAATAATTCATGCATGCTTAACTTCATTCATTGTTTTGTTTAATAAAGGAAGAAAACTATTAATTTTTCTAATTAGTAACAATATTTATTCGGTCGAAAGACCAAATTGTTGACAAATTAAATCTCATAAATTAACTAAACTACTTTATTATATAGAACCCTCTGTCAATGGCCCGATATATATATATATATATATATATGTTTGTGTTTTTTGATATCTATCAGTGCTCTTGTTTTTCATTATGCCTAAGAGCGGTAATTCCAGACATAAGGCTTAACATTATCAAGCATACAGATCAATTGGAGATATGTCTAATGCAGTGATTCTCAACCTTTTCTGGCTCAGGGGACCCTATGCCCATCTGTTCTTCTGTCGCGGCACCCAGGAAGATTTTCGTCTCCCATTGTTCAACAATCAGTTCCCACCCCTTCTAACACTACGTAACTTGAAACTGAGCCTCATACAGTTTCCCGTATGAACGTAATTTATTGCGAATATTTTGTTTTATTTAAAATTTCCATATCTTGAGTAACTTTTGAATTTTCAATTACTTAATTTTGTCATTTTAATGAAACTTCGCGGCATCGCGGTTGGAAAATATTTGTGTAGTGACTTAGTTGCTACAATTATTTATCGAGGAAGCAGTTGAACCGTAGCTGAATGTAAAAGTTGGTGGAAAAAATGAAGGCAGCTGCAGAAGATAACACCCAACTGCTGAAGAAATGTAAACAAAATTGTAGTGAGGCTTTATGTGACATTCAGTGAGAACTAGAGAACAGTAGTATCCGTCTGAAATATCAGAATAAGCCTTAATGGGAAAGGCACTGAATCACCTCCACCATCCAAAAGACCTAGGTGTTCAGATGAGTGCTAATCGCTTTCTGTGGGCAAAGAACATCGACACTCTAAGAATGAAGACTGGTAAGATAAAACAACCATGGCTATATACAGTACAGTATATGGACGCATTTGTAATGACGCTATTAAATGCTGTGAAATGTTCGAAAAGTTTCAGCAATATATTTTCTTTAAATGGCCATTGAGTAAGTCAGAGTGAGTACAGGTTTGATCTCCACTTAAAAGTGCACACGAAATGTGGTGCATAATATCCGTACTAATTTAATAAATATATAAATGAGAGATAAACCGTACTTTTGTTTAGAATTAGGACAATTTTATTCCTGTTTTTTTCGACTCTCCTTCATGAGCGTCTCGTAGTAACTCGATCGGTTTGAGCACTTCCCGGCAGCATTGAGACTCCGTTGAGTCATGCGTTCGAACGTTAGAGCTGGGTAGTTGTCTTTTCTATATCTTACGTCACGACGAAGCGACGGCGCGCCGGCCATCGCCCTTTAGTTGACTCTGGCTAAGGTAAACCAGGCTCGGACTTGCCCCTACCTCCCCATTTCTTTGTGGAATATGGGACATGGACGTTACTTTCATGAGCCATTTTCTGCTTAATTTCTTTTTGGTCATATTTAGTAACGAGTCCAATGTCTAGGTTGCCAGTATTCCTTCAACTTATGTAAGAAAAATGACAAATGACCAAAGAAGACAGCAAGCACCCACAGAGGGATATATATGTATATTAGGGTTATAACGTTTTTACAACTTAATATTCCTGTACTTTAATTCGATGAACATTTGCCTAAAAACAAAGAAATGAACTTTCATTTTAATATCTTTTTAGAAAAGGTCACCCCGAAATAAAAAAAATCGATTATTGCATACGTAACTTTATTGCATATTCCATGTAATATAATAAAAGAACTCACAACATAATCGTTATAATACTTGTACATATATTACTGCTTATTGCTTAGAATAAACCGAAGTTGCAGTTTGTTTTTGTTTCTGCAGGCAGCATACAGTTCCTGCATAACTTTGATTGCACGTTCTGCACACTGATTACTTCTTGGTATCTTGAGTGGGGATGGCTCCTGCTTCCAGTGATTTTCCAATGAGTTCAATGCTTTTCTGTAAGGTTTCAATATTTCTGACAAGTTCTTGAAGTCATTTTCATTGTACATCTGATTAGTAAACCAATATTCTGCCCAGTTGTATGAAATGAATCTGCATACCTTCTCCAAAGTCTTCCTTGTTGTAGGTATAAGAATAAATGCAAGGATAGCTAGAATGGCTCTTGAATGCCACCTCGCATTGCTGATGTTTGGAATTTTCTGAAAGTTAATCAAAGGAAAATTCCCTTTTACTTCAAAGAATCTAAACACCCGTGTTAGATGGTACAAAAACTTAATACCATCTCTCCATCCTGATTTCTCGAGGACCTCTTCTGTTCCATTAACAAACTGTGCCTTTAGTTCCTCATAATTCTTCACCAGTTGGGATACAAATGGATATTCGATGTTTGGAGAACTGGTGTTAGCACCAAGATCTTCGTCCATTACCAAACGGAGAATCCTGTCCAGAATGTGATGCTGACAACTGATAAATTGTGGTTTGCAGATACCCTTCTCTGAGAACATTCGTTGCAATTTGACAACAACTCCACTCTTTTTCCCAGTGTTAACACTTGTTGTATCAGCAACGATCATCTTTATTGCATTCCATAAGGTGTATTCATCAATAACTTTTGCAATTCCTTCAGCAATAGTTTCAGCCTTGCCATCTTTCAGACGCAATGCATCCAATTTTACTTGGTTCTTTCATTTTTAAGTACCACTACTTGATACTCATTTTCCTCAATGCGCTTTCCATCAAAATGTAAAGACCACTCTTCCATCTGTAAATTTTCAATCATTTCCTCCTTCAGTTTAGCAGCCTCTTTGTATGCTGACTTGTAAATTGCTGCTTGACTTGGTGTTGGAATGTCAATACCATCAAGTGACAACTGTTTGCATATTTTAGCGGCTTTACTTGTTGATACTCCTGTGGATGTCACCAAGTTGGTTGCAACTTTACTTTTGTTATGTCTTCTGGTTGGTGGAGTAATACTCTCATCTTCATCTTCATGCTCGCTCTCTTCAGATTCAGTACCACTACCACCAGATACATGATTGTAAGATGTTGATGCTGATTCAGCAGGCAATTTTCGTCTCTTTGAAGGGTGAATCGTTTCTTCACTTGCAACTTGACCTGTAGAGTACCCCACTTCTCCTTTGCTTTCCACTTGAAGGTGGTACAGTCGTTTGTCTTCCGAGGATAACCATTGGCCATTTACTTTAGTGATATCAAAAAGTTCATTCAGGGCATCATATTTTCCCCTCCTGACACATTCATCATAAGTCTTCATCACCTTGTCAAGCTTTGCTCGTATTACTTGATCTGACACATGCGGAAAATTCAATTTATTCTTCCATAATTTTGTAACTTCTTTGGAAATTTCCACTATTCGCTCCTTTCTTCCTTTGATTTCTGTTCCAAGAAACTGGTACCGTCCAATGATTTGGATTTGGAGTGGCATTCTGCATTTTTCTTCTAGTGAAGATTCTTCTAAAGGCACACTTCCTCTTCTTCTATGTGACTGCTGGAATCTCACCAGATTATTGGTCCAGATATCCTTGTTCTTCTGTATGGTAGTATCACTTTTCTTGTGTGACATTATATTGCTTCTGAAACAGATATAAAAAGGTATTAAGTTGATTTGTTTGTTTGTTTATATATATATTATATATATATAATATTAATATAATATATAGAAATAATATAATAATTAGAGGGCGGATTTTTAGGTGAAAAAATATGACCAAATATTTATTTTTTAGGTGATAAAATTTTGGAAAATATTTTTAGAACATCCATAGAACGTCTCACGAAAATATTTATCACCAAATATTTTGGGCTCTATATATTTTTTGAGTTTGACTCCCCTCTACAAAACATTCTGGATACGCTTTTGTTTACGTGTTAAAATGGAAGAAAAATTCAACAAATTATTATGGTTAATAAGTTTAAAAAATGTTCTGGAATGTTCAAGAGTGCAGAAGCGAATTCCACATTTCGCTACGTTTTTTAATTAAGCGAACATATTACAAATAATAAAAGCTTACCTGAAGTTGAGTTGAACTGAACAGTTGAGTAACTATTGCGCAATACTGGACACAAGTGATTCGGTTGATTTCATTTCGTGCTTTTATACAATTTGCGAGTGCATGAAGAACAATGTCGTGTTCTAGAATTTTCTTGTATGGGTGGATTGATATTAGTCATCGAATTTGAGCACCGGAAGTGATTTTTCGGGCGATCTCACGATATATTAGCGTACTGAAAAATTCGAAAATATTTTTTAGGTTAAAACCTAAAAGTCCGCCCTCTAATAATAATATATTTATATACTTATGAGTAGTAACGTAAATATATGGTTATGGTGATTCAAACTTTTGATTTGGGGGTGACCTTTTTTAAAAACTGAGAGGAATTAGGGTCTTTTTCATTGTTTTTAAGCAAAAGTTCATCGATTTATGATACAGGAGATCTTTTATTTGAAAAAAAGTCTAAAAGTTATAACCCTAATGTATATATATATATATATATATATATATATATATATATATATATATATTAGTGATGTAGCGGATGTCATTTTTTTCACATCCGCGGATGCGGATGAGGATGTTTGATTTCAACATCCGCGGATGCGGATGCGGATGTCTACATTTTCGTTTTTTTTAGGATATATTCGAGATTTGTTGTGTTTAACGTATATAATAAGTTATTATATAGAGAGAGCTGTAGCTATAATGTAGTATAATTGATTAATTGTACAATAATTGCTGTACTTTTCTCTGAACATATAAAATAATATCAAGCATCTAACTAATATAGAAATCAATCAGTGAATTCGTCTGCAAACAAATTCGTTATATTTTGTTGAGTTTCAGCCACAATTAGAAACCATAATTGTGTTACCAGGATGCGGGACGTGAACCCAACTCAAATGCACCCCACCGACCTCTTTCCCCAACCTCCACCCTTATAGAAAGAGATCTTTAATTAGCTTCATAACTATTTATATTAAGTTTAAAGTTTTATTAGGCACATTTATAAATGAGTAATTAAAATAAAGTAAACCAAGATGTTCATCGTTTAATGTTCAAACTTAATTATAGGAAGGTTATGCTTAAGGAACATTAATTTTTCTGCCTTTTCTGCTGCCAGTCTGTTTCTCTTTTCATCATATATTAATCCAGCACTGCTAAATAATCTCTCGCTTGGTACGTTTGTTGGAGAACAGGCTAAATGTTTCCTTACAAGTTTACTCAAGTATGGATAGATATTCTGCGTATTTTTCCACCAACTAATAGGATTGTCACATGCAGCCAGGCGTTTTTCTTGGTGATAGCTCTCGATCATTTTTACTACATCTTTTGACATCGCGTAGGTCTCGTCATTGCTGCTTGACTCAAGAAACTGAGAGACAGATTCTGTGATAGATTTGCTTGTTGAAGGTGTTGGTTCTGTCACTGAAACTTTTATTCTTTTGGTGGGTGGCGAAGCGACAGATTCAAGAGATTGAAGCTCTTCAACTGCTTTGCCAAGTGATGATTTAACTCGTTCTAATGTACAGTACTAGGTGAAAATAACTTAGCTTTGTAACGTGGATCTAAGTAGGTTGCAAGAGAGTAACTTCATACAAGAACAGCCTCTCGTCTTGTCGCTTGCATCACTTTTGCGCACAATGAACTAGTTGTATTAATATAGTAGAATTTGATAATTTCCGCTTATTAATGACGCTTTATCTCAACGGTCCACATCCGCACGACATCCGCAGTCCAAAGTGCGGACGCGGATGCGAGAAAATGTGCGGATGTTCCGCGGATGCGGATGCGGATGCGGATGTGACCTACATCACTAATATATATATATATATATATATATATATATATATATGACGTAGTTTTTATATTTTACATTTACTGTATGATTTATATTTATTATTTAAGCCTGTTTTCCTTTAAACCACCTTACATAAGTTTAACCCAAGGTTATATATGTATATAACTTGTTATATAGTCTTATTTCTCTATCAAAACGTATAGGGGAATAATTGAAAAGCCTTTTACAAAAATAATGTATTCGTCACAGATTTTTCTCAACAACTTGCACTGTGAAAATGAAATTGTTGACAGTGACAAATTTTTGTTTATTTAGGAAAGACACTTAATAATAAAATTAAGTAACATGCATAAGCAATTTAAATTTAACTGTTAGACAAGTTTAATCTATAATTGGCTGTTATTTAACTGAATACAGCCGTACTGTAATACGCAAGACCATTAAAAATGAATGAACGCGTACATACTACAAATTCGATTGAATTATCTTTAGAGTAACAATTGTTTCTAAACCTGGCCTTTTGACCGTATTAGCTAAGTACATAATACATTTTCATAGAATTATTTGAGTCTTATCTGGTTATTTGATGATTCCAATTATAATGTATACTATCATATTATAATGTTTAATGTATACCTTAGTGAAATTGTTTACCAAAACTCAGTCCGTTTTCTAAACGGAGAATGTAGGAAATACTATTTTTAATATTTACAGCCACAAACAGAATACATGGAGTGTTTCCATTTTCTTCCGTTAAATTTTTAAGGGAAGCCTATTTTGCGTTTGAATTACTTCAGCCAATTCACTCGCTTTAAGAGTTATTCGCGTTAGGTCCGTTTTCTCAACTCTTATAGGGGAAGACTTATTTGAGCTTATTCAGTTTTGTGAACCACACATTTTCTTTGTTAAAGTGTAGAGTGAACTAATTTGTGACTTTTACTTCAAACTTTCACACGGAGTCTTTTTATGACTTCATCGTTTCAACTTTAGAGACGCACTCCCTTTCTCCGTTTTTCTTATTTGGCTTCTTATTTGGCGCATTCAGCTTCGAGTTTTATATTTTAATAAAGACATTAAACCCCATCTTTTAAGTAACATACTTTTATGCTCCGTTATTAGGCAATAGGTAAAGAGTAATTTGATATAAATTTCATTCTTTTTCACTGCTTCAATCCGATTTGATTTTATATATGACTTCTTTTTTCGGCCTATGACCTTCTGTTGCCCCGCGAGGCTGTCAGGCGTAAGATTTACTTACATACCCAAATAAGATTCTCTTAAATTGATTCATCCTATTTTTAAGAATTATCAACCCTTAAAAAAGATGTAATTGTAATATGTAATATGTTTCCCTTACATAAATGAACATTCAATTTTATAGCGCCTTCTCTGCTTTGTTTTTGTATGAGGCGCGAGAACCAACAGATGGAATAACGATCACGTGTTTTTTTTCACAATTTAATTTTTTATTTCTTTCCCTAATTTAATTTTGTGTAGCTAGCCCTTTCATAAATGTTATTTGAAATCGTATATAATTAAATGGACAATGGAATTCATTATCTGACGTCCTAAGTTACATGGGAATAGTCATGTACTTAAGATTTTTCAAATTGTTTTGTTAACACCCGAAACTTTCTTCTATACAAAAAAGCCCACAGCCATTTTTGGCTCGTTAGTTTTGTTTCATGACGAACAATAATTCTTTGTTTGAGCTTCACTTTCAGTTTGGTATTTACACACAAATTTATTCTGTTTGCAAAAGCAACCGGTAATGTTCAATTTCGGCCTGTAATGAATTAATTACATTATCGATTAATTGATCGTTACCTTATTATTTCCATACATAAATATATATATATATATATATATATATATATATATATATATATGCACTAGAATCACAAAATAACACGTGACCTTATTAATAAGCAAACAACCACAAGGAAAAGGAAACACAAAGTCCGAGCGCTTTCGTGATATATTCACATTATCAAGGAGGAACAGAAAATAGACGGAGATTACAAAGTATTTGAGTTAAATAGACAAGCAAAAAATTCACAATTGGCACCTCAAATTAAAGGCCTTAAAGCCCTCTAAAGATATTTTTTTCCCCAAATTGATAACATAATCTGTAGGCAGCTAAATAACTGAATAAAAAATATATACTGTATAGATGAAATTAGACAAAAAGAAAACCAATACAGAGAACAAAAATTATTACAATGGTTATTAGAACTAATATTTAATTAAAACAGGCAATTAATAGGCAAGAATTTAATGAAAAACAAATAGATGACGTAGATAACAAATAGAAAACATAATCTGTAGGCTGATTAATTACTATACAGATGAAATTAGACAAAACACCAGTACAGAAAACCTAAAAAAAATTATTATAATGGTTATTAACACTAATATTTAATTGAAATAGGAAAAATTAAAATGCCCGAAATTAATGAAAACAAAGGGAAAGTTGCCATCGTCTTACAGCTTATTACAAAATTTCAACAAACAATCTGGAAAAAAAAAAAAAAAAAAAAAAAAAATTGTTATCCCAACAGCAACCCACTTCAAATATCCAATAAACCACCCAGCAACCAAAGATTATACACGAAAGAAATATTACAATTAAAATAGACACATAAGAATGTTAACAGTTCTTACAATAATATTTATTTATTTAACCAGGGCAAACCCTTAAGAGGCAAAAAATGCAATTAAGAAAACAGTAGGCCCATCGCCAACTTACTGACAATGTACGAGTCTAATTTGTACAACCCAGGGCTAATATTAAAGACCAAATCCGCATTATTCTTGATCACACTTGATTCCAATATATTTCTGCTAACAATAGATTTACTAAACCTTAATTTGGAAGCATTTTTCCAATCAATGGGGTGATTAGAATCTCTTACGTGAATGAAAATGGCGTTAGATTCCTGGCCACTTCTTATACTGTATTGATGCTGTTTAATACGTAACTCAAGAGTCTTACCAGTTTGGCCAATGTAAAATTTATTACATATTGTGCAAGGGATTTTATATACACAACCATGTTCACTTAAAGGGGAGTTCTTAATCAATGAATTCTTAATGACATCTAAATTTTTGAACGCAATATTTACGTTAAAAGTCTTCAGCAGAATCGGGAGCTCGAGGAAATTTTCTCTGAATGGTAACACTAAAACATTTTTTGTGTTATAAGGAATCTTATCCTTTACTTCGTAGAAGGTTTTCTTTGCCATTTTTAAGGACTTATCTATGCAGTTCTTTGGGTATTTGATAATGATTAATTTAATGCTAGTGATTAATTGATGCAATGATTGAGTATTAATGACAGGCTGGGTTAACAATTTATGATATCTTACAGTATCACCGGTTGAAGGTGATACGCCATTAGAGTAGGCCTACTATAATATTTCTGAGGGACACGAATTGCTTCGAGGTCACCAGCTTGGATTACACCCAAGCAAATATTGTTAAGGTTATAAAAAACACTATTATTTTGTATTTAATTAAGAAAATAAATCAGTTATTTGTTCACAGTGAATAACAAATGATTGACAATGATTAGAGTGCTTAACAATTCTATAACGGCATTTGTATTATGGAAAAGTCTGACTGAGGATTAGTAAATAAAAGGAATCATACAGATCAATTGTTAAGAAATACGCTCGTTTATGAGAGGCTAATGGCATGCAAAATGGAACCCAACATGAAATATGAAACCTAGTGATAAGTGAAATTATACACGTACGTTTTGGTACACTGAATAGAATACGTAACACTGATTATGTAGGCTAAAGGTTAGGCATGAATGAACATGGAATAAATGATGCAGCCAAATGATAATGGAAATTATGCACGTTAAATTGGTACACTGTAAATGAATTAGGTAAGCTAGAATTACGCATAAGTGGACTGTTAAACAAGAGTCTGGAGCCTAATGATAATTGGGAGAAATGCTTTGACAATGATTACACGAATATCATTTATACAAAGGCTTACACGAATATCATTTATATAAAGGCAATTATAGGATGCTAAGTGGTTACGCATAAATGGGACATAGAAACAAGAGGCTGTGGCCTAATGATAATTGGAAGGGAAGTACTAAGTTGGTACACCGTAAATGAATTTGGCCTTCAGGAAGAGAATACTCAAATCTATCACATACAATAAATGGATGTAAAGTACTTATATAAATGAACACAATAGCAGATGCTACACGATTACGGTTTTGGTATGACACTTGAATTGGGAAATAGGCCTACTGCGTTCTTTAACGAGAGTCAGTTGGAACGCTTAATTACACACTTTTGGAGTATAGCCTACCGTTCGGCGGTAGGCTGGTGTAGGCTTCACGAGAATTACTTAGAAAAGATGCACTTAGCTTACCGGGACGATGAAAACCTCTGTAGAATATGTGTTGAGGGTGAACCTATTACTGTAGGCTTGAGGTGTCGTTGGCCGTCCTACTGAAGCTGGTTGACTAAGCGTTGGTCGTGTCGGTTGGGCCTCTTGAGATGGAGCAGATGCTTGAAGGTGATCTTGCAGACGTAGGCCCGGGTGTTGTTGCCTCTTGGAAGTTTGTTCCGTAAGTCAAGGTCTTCACTCTGAAGTTTTGACGGGCCTAATGGATTCTCGTTGACGGCCGTTTTTCGTGAAGCGGTGAAAACTGACCAGATGTGAAATGACTTGGGTTTGTAGCTTCGCCGTCGAGTCACGTAACGTGTCCACCTTGAAGATGACTTCTCGTAGCGTTGAGCTTTGCCGGTGCTCCCGAGGATGATTGTAAACCAGTTGAGGTGTGGTGAAAGAGGCCAATGAAAACACCTCCAGCGGGAAAGACTTCACCTACTTCGAGTGATGATGCGTTCTTGGGTGAAGCGTGTTGAAGTGGGCCCTGAAGGCAGCCAGCTAAAGCTGACGCTGTAACGACGTGAAGGATGAACTTACGAGATGAACGCACGAACGGAGTGGGGGTTAATATGAGCTGACTGCGCCTTATATAACCTTAGGAACATTCATTCGAAATTCCGCGGTTCGAGGCTAGCGTCATTGTTTTTCTTTTATTGCTTGAAACCGCGTGTCTTCTGAGTTATATTCCTGGAGTCCACGTGTGTCTTCTAAGAATGTTTGAGAAATGGCGGTGAAAAGAATTCCTATGGCTGTTCTTTGTCTGTTTTCTCTCTGTAGTTGTCTGTTCCGCTACATATATATATATATATATATATATATATATATATATATATAACGTAAAGAACGACGCTTTGTATAGGAGAATATTCCGCGCAAGACGAGAGCGAAAGAACGAAACAAATGAAAAAATGAGGTATCCACCCGGGAATCGAACCCGGGATCTTCCGATTGCCGGTCAGATATGATAACCATTACACCACGGGCCTCACCCAATCAAACGTCGTAATTCCTCTACATGCGCGCAGAAACCAATGCCCCAAAGGGGCACCTCCCGCATGTCGTAACATTATATACATTATAACTGCAAACACGCAGTATAATTAACGTAAAGAACGACGCTTTGTATAGGAGAATATTCCGCACAAGACGAGAGCGAAAGAACGAAACAAATGAAAAAATGAGGTAACCACCCGGGAATCGAACCCGGGATCTTCCGATTGCCGGTCAGATATGATAACCATTACACGGGCCTCACCCAATCAAACGTCGTAATTCCTCTACATGTGGGAGGTGCCCCTTTGGGGCATTGGTTTCTGCGCGCATGTAGAGGAATTACGACGTTTGATTGGGTGAGGCCCGTGGTGTAATGGTTATCATATCTGACCGGCAATCGGAAGATCCCGGGTTCGATTCCGGGTGGTTACCTCATTTTTTCATTTGTTTCGTTCTTTCGCTCTCGTCTTGCGCGGAATATTCTCCTATACAAAGCGTCGTTCTTTACGTTAATTATACTGCGTGTTTGCAGTTATAATGTATATTATATATATATATATATATATATATATATATACTGTATATATACGAATATATTAATTTACGTTTACTTTATGATTGATTTATATTTTTTATTTAAGCCTGTTTTCCTTTAAAACACCTTATATAATTTTAATCCAGTGTTATATTTAACCTGTTATATAGTCTTATTTCTCTGTCAATCAGTGTAGGGCAGTGGTCGGGGAACAGGGGTAAATTACCCAAATGGGGTAAATTTAAAACTTTTGGGGGTAATGCGTGCGGTATGAGAGACACTTTGTGCTGATATTTTTTTCGTATATTTTTATTTTAGTTTGTTACATAAATGTGGCGTTATTCTAAATTTTAGAATATTACGAATTTACGTCCTGATTACGTCCTCAAATATATTTTGGGGTAATACCCAAAAAAGTTCGCCGACCACTGATGTAGGGGAATAACTGGGGATCTTTTCCGTTTGGGGGCTAGCAGCGAATTTTAATGAAAATCGGTATACTAATGCAGTTTTGGTCACTGATTTAAAAAATAACTTTTTTTTTTTTTTGAGAAATGAAAAACAAACATGTTAAAGCACTTTTAACGAAAATATCATGACTTAACCTAACCAATCGTCAAGGGCGTACAGTTGACCTAACCGGGCATTCAATTGATCTAACCGGGCATTCAACTGACCTAACTGGGCATTAATTTTTCATTTTTTCTGCTACTTTTCAGATCTGCCGGGATCCTTCAAAAAACGTATTCTTCGTAAAGTTGCACTTTTTACCGTTTGACTGACGCTTTTGGCAACGAAAGAACTGGGTATTTTTATCAAATAAACACACTTTCCCACACTTAGAGCACTTTTTCATAAACAGTAGCAGTTTGTGACTGGCTAAATTTAACACAATCCTCTGTAACTAGTTTAAGCTAATTAAAACACATTAATTTTTTAAAGTGCTGTAACATGTTTGTTTTTCATTTCTCCAAAAAAAAAAGTTATTTTTTAAATCAGCGACCAAAACTACATTAGTATACAGATTTTCATTAAAATTCGCTGTTAGCCCCCAAACGGAAAAGACCCATAATTGGAAAGCCTTTTACAAAAATAATGTATTCGTAAAAAAATTTACTAAACAACTTACACTGCAAAAATTAATTTGTTGACAGTGATAAATATTTGTTTATTTAAGCAAGACACTTAATAATAATACAGTTAAGTAAACTGTACAAGCAATTTAAATTTGACTGGCTGCCATTACTGGGGTTTGGGGAGGTTTTGTTGGGCTTTTATCTGTTTCGCCTTTGCCGTTTTTCTTTCGACCTTTGAACCAGCAGTTTTTTCGAAGGTGACCCTTCTTCCTGCGGAAAGTCCTGAACCCCCGTTTTCTTTCAGGTTCTTTGTCTGCTTTGTCTCTGCGGTTTTCTTTCCGATTTTTTAACCAACACTTGACTTTTGTGTGGCCCCCATCTTTCGCAATAGGTGCAGAAGCGCCATGTTTTTGTAGGTTTTCCCTCTGTTTTCCCTTTGCAATTTTCCCGTAGTCTGTTAAACCAACATTTGTCTTAAGTGTGGCTCGTTTTTGTGCAATATGTACAGAATAGCCCTATTTTCCCCCCCTTTGTGTATGAGTGCATCTCTTTGGTCTGTTTGTTGACCTTGACTTGTCTTCGTCATTAGCTTCGGTGTGAGTGGGAGACTTCACACATTCAGCCGTATCAACCTTTTCCCTTGTAGGTGTTTGGTTTTCTAACCTTGACTTGGCTTCGGTATGGGTAATAACCTTCACACCTTCAAACGTGTGAGACTTTTCCCGTGTGGGTATGTAGGTTTTATGTTCCCCATGTTCCCCTGTTCTGGTTCCAATAATCTTCTCCTAGATTCGTTTAGCACTATTCTAGAAGCGACTGTCGCAGTTTTAGTTTTTCTTTCTCAGACCTCTCCGTTCTAGCTCTAATTCCAAAACCTAATTCTGTCTGTGACAGTGGACTTGACCTGTGCCGTGGAATTGTCTGTAACAGTGGTCTTGTCCATTAATTCTAAAGCTGTGTTCTAAAATGTCTTCCTCAATATGACGATATTTTTTAATTCTCTTTCTAATACATATTGATGAATTTTTATGTGCTAAACGTCCGCTAATTTTAACCAATCTGTTTTTAAGAGATGTATTTTTAGCGATTCCAAATCTGGCCTCTGCACGAAAGATTCCACGTTGAAAGACATGGTTAGTGTTGAAATAAAGTTTACCTGTCTTATACTTTAAACCTTTTTAAAACAAGAAAAAACGGTACTTTCCTGTTATCCCGGACCCCAGACTTCATTTTTGACACAGAATATTTTCGTTAAAACAAACGAAAATATCACGACTTAACCTAACCAATTATCAGGGGCGTACAGTTCACCTAACCGGGTATTCAATTAACCTAATTAGTTGGTAACGTTAGGATAAGTCGTGATATTTTCGTTAGTTTTAACGAAAATATTCTGTCAAAATTGAAGTCTGGCAACTGGTAAAATGTCTGGGGTCCGGGATAACAGGAAAGTACCGAAAAAACTTTATAGCGTAAGGAAAAAATATTTTTCTTTAAAAAAAACCTTTAAAAAATTTTTAAGGTCTTAAAACCTTTAAACTTTACAACGTTTAAAAAAAAAAACCTTTTCGGTCAATAAACCTTTAAAACTTAAAAAAAAATTTAAGGTTTTTTAAAGTCTTAACCTCTAACAGAATTAACAGAGAAACCCTTGGTTTTGATTTGTCAAATTGACTTTTTATTTTTAAAGTTAAATGAATTATATTTTTATTCAAGTGGCTATTTAGTCCACTTACTACGGGTTCTGTTTACTGAGATTTAAATTCCCTCAAATTTCTCAGAAATTCCCGGATATAAGATTTCCGCATGTCGGACATAGGCTCCCATGTTATTTGAGGTGTTTTTTTATTTTAAGTTTAGTTTATGATATTTATGTGCTGCCAAGCGTACAATTTAATTTCATTCTCCTAAATTAATTCATTCTATGGGTTTTCCCCATAGTTTTAAATATTAACACCCTTTAGAAAAGAAGATGTATTTGTAACATTTTATCGATTCTAACAATTTAAACATGAATGCAGTTTCCCTTACATAAATGAACGTTCAATTTTATAGCGTCTTCACAGCTTTGTATTTGTATGAGGCGAAAGGAACCAGCAGAAAGGAATGACGATCACGTTTTTTTTCACAATTAAATATTTTATATCTTTCCCTAATTTAATTTTGTGTAGCTAGCCCCTTCATAATTGTTATTTGAAATTGTATAGAATTAAACAGACAATGAAATTCATTATCTTACGTCGTAAGTTACGTGGGAATAGTCATGCACTTAAGATTTTTCAAACTGTTTAGTTTACATATGAAAATGTTTCGTCTATACCCAGATGCATTCAGACGAAATGAGTTCATGAATGAATCCTTGTTTGTGCCCACTTTAATTTTGGTATTTACGCATACAAATTCATTCTGTTTTCATGAGCAACTGTTGTGTCCAATTTCGGCTCGTTATGAATTAATTACATTATCGATTAATTAATCGTTACCTTATTATTCATTATTCCCATACATAACAATAAATATATATATATATATATATATATATATATATATATATATATATATATATATATATATATATATATATATATATATATACAGTATATATATATATATAATATATATATATATATATATATATATATATATATATATATATTATATATATATATATATATATATATGCACTGAAATCACAAAATAACACGTGACCTTATTAATCAGCAAACAACCACAGGGAAAAGGAAACACAAAGTCCTATTTTCTGTTCCTCCTTGATAATGTGAATATATCACGAAAGCGCTCGGACTTTGTGTTTCCTTTTCCGTGTGGTTGTTTGCTGATATATATATATATATATATATATATATATGATGAATAAAACCACGAAGGAAAGGAAACACAAAATGGTGCTCAAGCGCTTTCGTCTAATGACATCCTCAGGAACACTGAAGTACATAAAAGGTTACAGCCTATATATAGGTTACAGAAAAAAAAAAAATGAATAAATAAATAATATACACACATATATATATATATATTATATATATATATATATATTATATATGCAATAAACGGAGAAGTTAAAACAAAAATTAAAAATTAAAGGATTATCAGAGAGGCATACAGATTTGTAAGGAAAAAATATCGATTTTTAGCACAAGATCAAGTGAATTATAAAAATACAAATTTATACTGGAAATCTGCCCGGGTTTTAACACTCTGCCTTTTATGGTTAAGTTTCGATGCATATAAAAATAAAATGAAAATTAAAAGTTAATAAAGTAGCATACAAGTTTACCAAAGATTTAGCGTTCTACCCTTCTTATCTAAATCTGTTTTGAAGGAATTCAAAACAACAGGATCGAGTTGAAAAAGGCCTTTGCTTATGTTGAAGTTATTTGAAAGTTGGATAATGGCAGACTCAAGAATATTTCTATTAACAATGTTGCTAGAGTGGAATAAAACTGAAGCATTATTCCAATCAATACAGTGGGATAACTCTGACAAATGGACAATAAGGGCACTGGACAACTGTCCTGTTCTAACGGAATATTGATGCTGTTTTATACGTGTGTGCAAATCCTTTCCAGTCTGACCTATGTAAAAGGAATCACATTGTTTACAACCAATTTTATAGATAATGCCTGAATTATTGGTAGGGCTATTTTTTACTATGATATTTTTCACAATGTTGTTATGAAAATACTACATTAATATCCAAAAGTTTGAGTACATTAGCAATGCCTAAAAAGCCCGGGAAAAATGGAAGTACTAAAATATTTTTTGACAAAGTACGAGTGTTATTATTGACACGATAGAAAGTTCGTTTTGCCTTGTTGAGACAAGATTCCATAAACGCAGATGGATAACACAGATCACTTCCAATACCGTTGATTTTTTCCAATTCGGCATCGATGTATTCCGGACTGGCGATCCTAAGGGCGCGGAGAAACATTGATGAAAAAATGGCCTTCTTAGTGGGGGTGTCATGTCCCGAGTAAAAGTGTACGTAGGACAAATTGTTTGTTGTTTCCGATATAGATACTAAACTTAAAACCTGGGCTTTCCCTATGTACACGCACATCCAAAAATGGGATTGAATTGTCTTGTTCCACTTCTAAAGTAAACTTAATGGAGGGGACTTGATCATTTAACTCTGAAGGAGGAAGAATTATCCAGGTCACGATTCATGGGCCAGATACACAAAATATCCGACGTACCGCAACCAGGGATGCCAACCCCCAGGATTCTTGGAATGTAAGTAATTTCGAAAAAAACCATATAAATATTGGAGAGGAGGGGCGATAAGGGGTTGCCCATGGCCATCCCAAAAACTTGTTCATAATACTCGTTATTGAAAGTGAATTTACAGTCTTTGATGCAAAGCTTAATAAGTTCCAAAACAATGTGTGAAGGTAGTGGCAGGTCATACTTTTGTAATTCTTGGGAGAGAAAGTCAAGCACATCGTCAATCGGTACTTTTGTAAACAAAGAACAAACGTCAAAACTGATCAATCTATCGTTAGTTTCAGTACGTGCATTATTCAATTTTTCAGTAAGATCCATGGAATTTTTTACATGTGAATCAGAGATAGTTCCGAGAATGGCTTGTCAAAGTCTTGTCCCCCATTCTCGGAACTATCTCTGATTCACATGTAAAAAATTCCATGGATCTTACTGAAAAATTGAATAATGCACGT
>JAJOZX010000913.1:57500-147500 GCA_023014485.1 Bathynomus jamesi
AATAGGAAATTAGTAACCTCGAAACCTTTTATATCTTCCACCAATGAATGGAGGTAGCACAACGTTGAGTCTTACAGTAGTTCCAGAAACAATCATTGCAGCTTAAATTTAATGTTTATTACAGTATATTAAACTATACTGCAAATACAGTATGCCCTTTAATAACAAGTAAAGAATTTAAACCGTTCACATATTCCTTCTGAAACAAATAATTTTTCGCTTTGCACTTAAAGGAACGTAATTAGAGTGGCTGCTCAAATTATTTAGGCCACTTACATATTTGACGTGGAATGAGATTTAGAAAAGGTTTTCAAAGGATTAAGATAAGCCGTTTATGGGTATTTGCCTTTTCCCGATATGTCTAGACACACGTAGTCTCAGAGGAATGATTGTTATCAAGAATTGGTGCCTTCTCTGGGATTTACCCAAAAAAATAGAAAAATCTGGGGGTAGTCCAAGTAATTTTTAGAAGCCACTGTATATACTCTATGGATTAAAAGAATATAGTAGACTGTCATTATAACATTCATATTATAATATGATCTTTCAAAAGAAGATTAAAATACAAATAGATAATCGCTAATCTTTGAAAATTTTACTCAAATTTACTTGCAGGTTACCTTTTAATGCACATTTTAAAATTTTAATTGTTTTGGCTGAAGTACTGATTAAACAACTTAATATTTATTTTTATAACAGAGCTACACAGCTTGACCATGTCGCAACACCGCTTTCTGTGAAATCAGTGAGGTTAAGCGACGTTGGGTCTGTTCAGTAGTTGTGGGGGGGGTACCGTGATGATGTATTTGAGGTATTTTTTTCAGTGTAAATGCGATGTAGAATTTAGTAAATAAAGATAAAGCCTGCATTTGCACAGTAAATTAATGATGAAATTTCTTTACTCGTACATGTTTTATTGAAGGGTAGAAATGTGATTTAAACAAAATATTAATGATTGAAAGGAAAATTTAAACAGACATGTATACAGTACATACTAAAATTGCCACTACCAAAGAGAGACTTGAATCTGGCGCGTGATTGAAATAGGTGGGGGCCTGTCGAATCTGTTGTATGCTCGTTGAAAGAGAGGGAGATTCGGACTGTCATGTGATAGTGAATGGTGAAACAATAGAGGAAGTAGAATCTTTTCAGTATCTGTGATGTGCATTGAACAAAAGAGGTACGAGTACGGATGAAATTAAAAGTAGAGTGAATCAAGGAAGAAATGTGGCGGGTGCGCTGAAAAAGGTTGTGAGGAAGCATAGATGGGATCGAGATGCTGAGATGTTTCCATGAAGGTGTGTTAATACCGACATTTTTGTATGGGTGCGAAAATTTGGCATGGCATGAAAGGAAGACGTCAAGAGTAAGAGCGGCTGAGATGGATAATCTGAGAAATATGGGTGGCGTACGTAAGAAATCATTTAGTTCTGGAAACAAAATTGTGAAAAGAGCAAATAGGAGTGCTTGCAAAGGTACAAGGAGACGAGGAAGGCCATGAAGAATATGGATGGACATGATGAATGATGACGTGAGAAAGCGTGGACTTGATATGGATGATGCACGAAAAGTGACTGTAAGTTGGTTGGAATTGAGGAAGTTTGTTAGACGTATTTAAGAGCGGGATTCTCTCTTTTATTTTATGACAAGATCTGGAAGCGCTACCACGCATGGTACAGTAAGTCCAGGGTTAACGTCGGGGATGCGTTCCTGAAAACCACAACGTTATAAGAAATAACGTGAAGCGGACGTCGTTTTACCATAGAAACCTGTTCTAATTGAGGATGCCTTCAGGGACAAGGAGACTTACAAGATATACAACTTATTTATTACAAATAATACAAAAGAAACACAAAATAAAGACAAAATATACATTAAATATAATAAACATAATATATTTACAAAAATAAAATATACAGAAGACTCAAAATTAAATTATCTACAAGCCCATCATAGAACGAGACTAAGTCGAAGTAGAGAAGAATGCATGCAGAGTTGTTTGCCTCGCTTCTCTCTTCTTATTGTAGGTTTCCTTGTAACATTTGATAGCGTCGTCTACCATTGTTTTTACTTTCAAGCTTCGTTCCATCATGGGACTGGCATCGTCAAGCAGTTGCATTCCTTCTTCGATGAGTCCAAAAGCTTTACCCAAAGTTTTGGTAGTCAGAGTTCTACAGATTCTGCCTCCTCTTCACCTAATTCTTCGTCTTCTTCTTGTTCCATTTCTTCCAAGTCCTTGAGATCTTGGTTGGGGAGTTCTTCTTGATGGCAATCGAGAACTTCAACAACATCTTTGTCTTCAAGCTCGTCGAAACCTGCTTCATGCGCCAAATATAAGGTCTCCTTTCTCGTTGCTGGTTCTGTCTCGGTGAATCCGGTGAAGTTGTGAACAGCTTCTGGCCAAATCCGACCCCCAAACTGAGTTTATGCAACCTTCGGAGACTTCGTCCCAAGCACACTTGAAGGCCTTATGGATGTTTAACTTTTCCTAAAAGTCAGAACCGTTTCCTTGTGCGCATCCGTAGCTTCAGCCAGTTGTAACGTTCTTCGCATGTAGTAGGCTTTAAACGCCTTAATGACTCCCTGGTCCATGGGTTGAATTAGCGAAGTCGTGTTCGGCGGCAAAAAAACGAGACGAACATTTTTGTCGAAATTGGCCAAGTTCGGTGGATGTCCAGGTGCGTTGTCGATGTGAGTAGTATGGCCGGAAACAAGACGAGTGCATATGCAATTGCAATGTTGATCAAATGAATGCCAATCCCCTCCCCCTTGTTGCAAGGTGCCATCCCCCACCACCAGGGTGCAAAGAAGGAAAAAGGAGGACCCCTCCAGCTGCCAAAAGCTGAGGAAAATTGAGTGCCAACCCCACTTCCCCCCTTGTTGCAAGGTGCCACACACCCCAAGGGTGCAAAGAAAAAAAGAAAGAAGAAAGGGGAATCCCCCCAGCTGCAACAAGCTGAGGGAGTCCACCTAACCTAAGAGAGAGAGGGGAGAAGAGACTTTGGGGAAGAAGGTGGGACGTCCTCATCCCCCAAAGGGGTATACCTAACCAAAGAGAGAGAGGAGAGAGGAAGACAGAGCATCCTTCACCTGAAAGATCCAGGTGCATAATGAAAGTTCTTGACAGCATTAGCTGGCTTAGAAATCAATCCGCCAGCTGGCTTAATCAGCCATTTGGCTTAGAAGGCTGAATTTGGCTTAGAATGTTGATCAAATGAGTGCCAATCCCCCTCCCCCCTTGTTGCAAGGTGCCATTCCCCACCACCAGGGTGCAAAGAAGGAAAAAGGGGGGGGCCCCTCCAGCTGCCAAAAGCTGAGGAAAATTGAGTGCCAACCCCACTTCCCCCCTTGTTGCAAGGGGGGAAGTGGGGTTGGGAACATTTATTGGATAATAAAACACAACGACATCATTCTGTTTATTTAGAGGAGTTAAGGGAAATAATTTCATGAAATATATAGGAAATAAATATACATTAAAAAATAATAGACAGCAAAAATACACATTAAACCATATATATAAATATGGGATGAATTTCACAATTAGACGTGAAATGAATGAATGATGCAAAAACACAATGAAACCCACACGGATTTTGAAATCATTTTTCTTTTTTATTGTGAGTTTGCATCATATATAAATATATACATTCTCAAATAATAATATTAGTACAGGAGAAATCTATATAGACATTTATATTAATAAAATTTTAAAAAATATATAGAAAATAAATATACATTCAAAAATGATAAGAGTACAGGAGAAATCTACATACACATTTATGTTAAATAATAATAAAATTTTAACAAATATATGGAAAATAAATATACATTCAATGTATAAATGTTAACCCCTCCGTCTATGGCTTTAGTTAGTTCGAAGTCGACGGGGGCTCTGGTCAGGAAGCAGCAACGGATTTGTTACTTGCAGTAGTTTCTTCTATACTACTCTCCGAGTTCTTCTATATTGGCTCGGAGGATTCTGAGAGGCTTATTAAATTCTCTGAGGGTTCCTCCCGATTCTTCTTGTAACGTATCGAGAGATTTCAATGACTAAGTTCTCTGAAGAGAGCACGGCTCGAAGGAAAAGATAAAGACTGTTTCTTACTGTAATTTACTGCTAAAATGTTACAGGTAATGCTCAGCCTCGTAGTTTGAATCAGAATGAACATGCAAGAATTTTTTTGGGTTTATATACCCAAAAGTAGCTAACATCATTATTATTAAATGTTGAAAAGGCTGCATTATTTATTGCACAATATTTGAAAATAAAGTAAATCTTTTAGCTGTGGTAATGTTTAAATGAATAAACAAGATATTTGAAGATGAAGCCATATTTTTATCTTAAACCGCGTATTTTCAGATCTGATGTTATCATGATCTGCCAAGTTAACTAAAAGTGGAATTTGAACTATGCATCTTTACACTAAAATATGCATATGAGTAAAAATTAAAGGTTTAAGATTTACAATTAAATGCTTAGGCAAGACATGACTTCATCTTTTATAACGAAAGGAAACGTATACAAAACATGAACATGGCAAACGTTACTCAGTATTCATTATTAAGCTAAATCTAAAAATGATTAAGAAATTTTTAAAAAGAACGAGTCATCAATTATTTGGCAAAGTAGAAAGCACATTAAAATTTATCCCAACGAAAAAATAATAAAAAAATAATGACAATATCGCCGCGTATACATTCTTAAATGGCGACATAATGTCGGGTCGTACATTGAGTACAATCCCATGTACATCACTGAGTACGTTGTAATTTTGGTTTATTACAATTACGATTATAATTACCAATTAATTCACATTTGCTTATTATCGTTAATTATAGTTTTATTAAAGTACATTAATTACATTATTTTAAATTATTATCGTTAATTATAATTAAACAGTTAACTATAGTGTTACATATTAATAGACAATTAGGATGTTAAGAGTATAACATAAAGTATATGGGCACATACGGTATATATATATATATATATATATATATTCCGCGTAAGATGAGAGAGAGAGAGAACGAAACAAATGAAAAAATGAGGTAACCACCCGGGAATCGAACCCGGGATCTTCCGATTGCCGGTCAGATATGATAACCACTACACGATGGGCCTCACTCTTCCAAATGTCGTAATTCCTCTACATACTCGCAGAAACCAATGCCTCAAGGGGGCACCTCCCGCATGCCGTAACATTATATACATTTAACTGCAAACAAGCAGTATAATTAACGTAAAGAACGACGCTTGTATAGGAGATATTCCTCGTAAGATGAGAGAGAGAGAACGAAACAAATGAGAAATGAGGTAACCACCCGGGAATCGAACCCGGGATCTTGCAGTTAAATGTATATAATGTTACGGCATGCGGGAGGTGCCTCCTTGGGGCATTGGTTTCTGCGAGTATGTAGAGGAATTACGACATTTGGAAGAGTGAGGCCCATGGTGTAGTGGTTATCATATCTGACCGGCAATCGGAAGATCCCGGGTTCGATTCCCGGGTGGTTACCTCATTTTTTCATTTGTTTCGTTCTCTCTCTCTCATCTTACGCGGAATATCTCCTATACAAGCGTCGTTCTTTACGTTAATTATGCTGCGTGTTTGCAGTTAAATGTATACAGAGTGTCCCAAAACAACGTATACATTTTTAAAAAACTTATAACAGGCGAACCCACTAACGGATTCAGATGATTTTTATTTCTTTTTGTAGGTAAAATATACAACTTCGAAATAATAGATAGTTTAATTTGTTTTAAACACGTAAGTGTTCGAAATGTCGACCATTGACATCAATGCACCACTGCGCTCTTTGATTCACTGATTGGCAGACTTCAACAAAAATGTTTGTAGGGATATTTCTACACGCTTCTTCAACTTTGCTCTTTAGTTGTTCAAGTGATGTAGGTCTTCTACTGTATACTTCATTTTTCAAATGACCCCATAAAAAAAAGTCAAGTGGGTTCATATCTGGTGAACGTGGTGGATACTCGATACTACCTCGTCGTCCGATCCACCGATAATGAAATGTTTCATCAAGGTAGTTCCTGACATCCTGATGGTAATGAGGAGGTGCTCCATCTTGTTGAAAGTAAATGTCATCATCTCCGTATAACTGTCGAATTGCAGGAAAACCTTTTCCCCGAAGCATGTTGAGGTAGCTATGGCCGGTAACTGTACCATCGAAAAAGAATGGACCAACCAAACCTTTGGAAGAAAAACCACACCAGACAGTTATACCCGGTAAATTTACATGTCGTTCCACATAAATGTGTGGATTTTCTTGTGACCAGTATGTGCAATTATGACGATTAATTATACCATTCAACTTAAATGTAGCCTCATCAGACCACACAATTTTGTCCGCAAATTGGCCATCTTCTGTGTTTTTTTACTCGAAACCATTCGCAAAACTGGATTCTGCGATCCGGATCATCCTCATTCAAGGCATGTAATAATCTCGGGATGTAAGATTTCCATTTAGCATTCTTCAGAATTCTGTGGACACTTGTCCTACTTTTCCCTGTTTCACGAGCACATTGTCTCACAGATTTTCTTGGTGATCGGTTGAATACCTGTAGCACTTCATCAGAAGTGTTAGCATCTGTTGATGTCTTTGGACGCCAGTCGCTTGCTTGTACACATCATGCACAGTACCGTATACTTCAAATTTCTCACAGATACGTGAAATGGTAAGTCGAGTTGGAGGATTAGTTCCAAAATTGTCTCTCCACTGTTGTTGAACCTTTGATATCTTCTCAACTTTAAAATACGACTTTAGTATCCATTTTCGTTGCTCAAATGATAAGCGCACACTTCCATTTTCCATGTTTACTGTAGGCAGGCAAGGCTATTAATAATTTCGATTTTGTATCTCCTTAGGCTAGCCAAGGCTGTTAACAATTTCGCTTTTGTATCTCCTTAGGCTATAGGCTATAAAAAGAAATAAAAATCATCTGAATCTGTTAGTGGGTTCTCCTGTTATAAATTTAAAAAAAATGTATACGTTGTTTTGGGACACTCTGTATATATATATATATATATATATATATATATATATATAACATAACACACACAATAATGTTTTATAAATTAGAAGCAAGCGAGAGGAGATTTTTATCTCAGAAGCGCTCGCTTTTGCTCCTGTCAGCGGAATTCGAACATTCGTAAAGCATTTATGAATCTAATATACTATTTCAGAAATGAAGCCTTATATATACAGTATATATAGATATATATATGTAACAGTTTTTTTGCGCACACCTACAGGTCGCTACAATTGGTGTAGAACAGTGCGGTTTTCACCATTCGATGCGTCTTTTTATTGTGCAGTGCCCATGCTAAAAAAAATTCCCTAACATAATTCCTTCCCCCCCTTTAGGGGTACAGTTCTTCCCATGCCTGGACACGCATTTTTTTAATTTTTAATTTTTAATCATAATTTTGGCACAAAACAAGTCAATATTTACTAAACATTTAATACCATTCGATTCACAAAAGATTTATTTATCGATTCAATTTAAAAAAGTATATAATTTTTAAAATTCATACGGAACGTTTTGCAAAAAACTAAAAACAAACATGCATTTTTAAAATTCAATGATTTTTATACAAAATATTTTGATATTTGTTATAATTTTAACATTTTTCGATTCACAAAAGATTTCTTTAGCGATTCAATACAAAAAATTACATAATTAAAACGGGCAATTTAAATAAACACGAGTTTAAAGTTAAACGAGCCACACTCGAAATTATTTACCGTGACTTTTGTGCGTTTTATTACTGTGGCTTTTGTACAAATAATTTTTCGTATACACAAACAACTTGATAGGATATTGATTTATCATTCTATTTTTTAGTTGTCATAGAAATACGTTAATTAAGTTATCTGATTAGATGCGCTTTTATAGTTGAAGATCATTTTTAGAAAATTATTTATTTTCCCCACTTTAAAATATTACAAAATTTCTATTAGGTATCCTAATATCATTATGCATGTCGCTGTAAGTAAGAAAATAGCAATTAAATAATTAATTTTAAAACATTAAATGACGTCATCAAGATCATTACGAAACCTATGGTAAAATTATTGAATACCCGGTTAGATTCATTGAATGCCAGGTTAGGTCATCTGTACTCCTTTGACGATTGGTTAGGTTAATTCGTGATATTTTCGTTGGCTTTAACGAAAATATCATGACTTAACCTAACCAATCGTCAAGGGTGTACAATTAACCTAACCGGGCATTCAATTAACGTACCCGGGCATTCAGTTAATCTAATCGGGCATTCAGTTGTCCTAACCAGCCATTTAATTAACCTAATCGGGCATTCAGTTGACCTAACTGGGCATTCAATTAACCTAACCGGGCATTCAGTTTACCTAACCGGGTATATATATATATATATATATATATATATGAAAATTATTTCACGAAGGTAACACGTGAAAAATATTTATGATGAATAAAACCACGAAGGAAAGGAAACACAAAATGGTGCTCAAGCGCTTGAGCACCATTTTGTGTTTCCTTTCCTTCGTGGTTTTATTCATCATATATATATATATATATATATATATATATATATAGCATTCAACATCCACCCCGGCAACGCCGGGTCGCTCCGCTATTATTGAATACCCGGTTAGGTTCATTGAATGCCAGGTTAGGTTATCTGTACGCCCTTGACGATTGGTTAGGTTAAGTCGTGATATTTTCGTTGGCTTTAACGAAAATATCATGACTTAACCTAACCAATCGTCAAGGGTGTACAATTAACCTAACCGGGCATTCAATTAACGTACCCGGGCATTCAATTAATCTAATCGGGCATTCAGTTGACCTAACGGCCATTTAATTAACTTAATCGGGCATTCAGTTGACCTAACTGGGCAGGGCATTCAATTAACCTAACCGGGCATTCAGTTTACCTAACCGGGCATATATATATATATATATAGCGTTCAACATCCACCCCGGCAACGCCGGGTCGCTCCGCTATTATTGAATACCCGGTTAGGTTCATTGAATGCCAGGTTAGGTCATCTCTATGCCCTTGACGATTGGTTAAGTTAAGTCGTGATATTTTCGTTGGCTTTAACGAAAATATCATGACTTAAACTCACCAATCGTCAAGGGTGTACAATTAACCTAACCGGGCATTCAATTAACGTACCCGAGCATTCAATTAATCTAATCGGGCATTCAGTTGACCTAACCGGCCATTTAATTAACCTAATCGGGCATCATTACTATTATAATTTAGCAAAAATGTGTCTGCCTGTCTGTCCGCAGAAAAAACTTTTACGTTTCTGAACCAATTTCGACCAAACTTCGTATGGTGGATGGGGATGATGAGTAATGAACGAAAACATATGTGTGAGCCCCCCCCCCCCACCACCACCAATTACTGGGCCCGAGGGCCACCAGCACCGCGATAAAACTATAGAAAAGAACGCAGCAATGAAAATCTTGAGCTTCACATTGTGTCAATATTTGTGAAGCTTAAGATTTTCATGACATGACTATAGTTTTATTGACCAAATAATTGTTCAATTATTTGGTCAATAAAACTATAGAAAAGAACGCAGTCATGAAAATCTTGAGCTTCACATCCGAGTTCATTGTATCAAGATTTGTGAAGTTTTAGATTTTCATGGCTGCGTTCTTTGCTGTAGTTTTATTGACCGAATAATTTGTTCGCCAGTAATTGGTGGGCCACAGGCACCCCAATTACTGAGGCCCTAGGTGAGAGGAATGGGAACGATATCCAGATAAAGGGCTATTGATGTTCAAAATAAAATACGCCGTAGGCCCACAATTCGGTTTGGGTCGAAGGTCCAAGCACCGCAGATCTAGCAAAATCGGCGCGTAGCGCCGATCTTTTGCTAGTATCTTACGAGAAGTGAAATAAATAATTAAAAGAAAAAGTAAAAAGAGTACATGTGGACGTATTTACATGTACGTAACTATGTACGTAATCATGATCATCAGGGGACATGTACGAATGCACAAAGTATTGTACACATATTGGTAGTCGCACAATAGGTTGACAATGGGTAGCTGAATGAATAATTAATAAAATTAACAAAAGATAAAGGTCAAGAAAAGACATGGATGTATGAATGAACAACATATAAATAATGACGCATAGAGTGTAAAGTTTTCATTATTATGTTAAAGAATTTACCATACATTGTATACTAGATAGAGATATGATGAAGGGAAATTAATGACGGGAAAATGTGAAGGGAATTACGCTACTTTATGACGCCATAGTTGTTCAAATTATGCCATACGTGAATTCATAATTAATACGCCATAATTATTTAATTTGAACATAGAATACCAGTCATTATTGGGAGAATTTGGAAAAGATGAATTAGAGAAATACAGCAATGAATAAAGAAGTACAACAAGGGTTGAAATCATGTCACATGCAATATGTATGCATAATCTAATCAAATTTAGGGATGAGGGTTAGATGCAAGACAACAATAATTAATTATCCTAAATTCTATAATAAATGGAAAATGGAGATATGGGTAATATTGTGATGGAAATGTTAAACGATCTAAACCGTCAATTGTCTTCTTAAAATTAAGGGACATTCGTTTCTCACAACGAACATTCAATGACACAAATATGGATTCGACTTAACCATAGAAATGGTAGGTTGCATGGTTGTGAAACTGCAAAAAATAGAAACCAACAAATAAAATTTTTATCCAAACTCGCGTTTGGCGATTTTGGTTCTTATATAAAAATGATATTGATTATATAGGAATTATTCATTGTTCATTTTTACATAAATATCAAAATAATAATAGTACAGGAGAAATCTATATACACATTTTGTTCTACTGCGTTTAACTAAAATCGAATCTACAGTTACATCATTGTTGTTTTGTACTATGCAATAAATACGATTTAACATAATTTCACCACTCAAGGTGTGCGGATGCCTGTATTCAATGTAAAGGGCCTTCAATTCACTCAACACTATTTTTGTTCCCACTTTACAATTGGTTGGCAAATTATCACTCTTTAAACACGAACAAAATACAATCAAAAGCACGCAAAAAAAGAGGGCATCGTTAGCCACAACATCATTATTAAATTCAAGTTTATAAACACTTCTTTCCAATCGAGGGCTTATTCTTACCGATCCGAGCTTTTCATTCGTGAACTCTTCTTCACAACGCATAGCGGCAGTTGAAATAATCTTTTAAGTCGTAACGACAGCTGCTCATTATATAAAGAAACAATTCTTCAGGGTGAACAGTGAAGGTGAGCTCTGCCCTGTACCGCTCAAGTCCTTTGTACCAAAGTTCATGATATTTCAGAGTCTAAACCTTTTAAATAAGCATCCAGTTCTAGATCATTCTCGCCATGTTCATTCCTACACTCGGTAAACGGTATGTGTATTCAAGAACCGTATCAAAATAAAACGTATCGGCAACACGTGCGTCTAATATAGGCTTTAGCTTACGGAAACCGATGATTTCAAACATTCTGTCAAGGATGAAACGGTTTCGCGTTGGAACAAGAACGTTATTATCAGACGCATTCTTCCACATTAGTCATATATGAATGCATGGCTTGTCGCGATTTATACATAACGTACAAATGATGGTATATGAGGGGGCATCACTAATTTCTATTCTTGTACCTACGCCTGCAGGTACTTTATAACGATCTCCGTCCCACTTCACAACTATCACGAAGACTCTATTCATCTCCTCAACAATTAAATAAACAACATTCCGTTCACCAGAGTTTGTTTGTCTGCAAGTCATTTGTAGTACATAGTTAACGGCACCAGTTTTACGCCAGAACATACGCAATAACTTCGTCACGGACACATCGTATATGGCATTGAGAATGCTGCTCAAAGGAAGCTCCATTGTATTCTATTGTGAAGAGTGCACGTCCAGTCGGTTCAAACTCTGAGCTGACTAGAGCAGCCGGTGCCCGGTTTGGCTCGGAGACAGGTGTGGGAAACGAGTCACACGGGTGAGTCATACCAAGCGTTAATGTTTCGTGTACAGGTTTGTTCCAACAAGAAAGAGTCATGTGAATACTTGTGCACCATTATACTGGGCAATCAGATCTTTTCCGACACACAACGTAATATCGGCTTTAATTAATGTTTTATCACTTCCCAGAATGCGCACCAGACATATTTGTTCAGGGTGATTTTCACGAACTAAACACATTTTATTCAAACTCCGGCGCACTATTTGAGAGAAACATGTGCCTATATTTTTCCTTTTTGCTTAGCAAAAGATACTCGTCTCTAAATTCTATTAAAAACTCACACAGGCCTTTAGCCACAACCTCTTCATACTATATATTAATGTAGTGGTAAAAGTATTTCAGATTGTCCATTATGACAAGATTTACATTCTCAGCCGCAGGGTACGAGTACTCAGTATGATGCAGCATGACATAATACCGCTTGTCAACCACTCATCAACAAGACTCACTACGCATACCCGTTGCTTCTCTTCTGCTCGTGTTGTTTCTTTCACTTCACGGTATATGTACCTTTTATACAGTTTAGTCCTACAACGTAGTCCATTACATCGTTTGTGCCGCGAAATCCGGCAATGCTCTCTCCAGAATATCCATAGAGTATTTGAACCTCTTGCTCCTCACGTTTCGCAGGGTTCGATGTAACCTTAAAAGTCTCAAAGGAGGAAGGGCTAGGGAGTTTTTCAGTATTCACCACATCTGTGAACTTTACCGAATACAACTTTATAAACGTCGAACACGCAATATCAAAGGTAGTTATCACTACTTTTCGTCTACGTGAGAATTCTTCAAATACACGTCTGAGACCTAGGGCTTGCAGCGGTCAACTGAGCACGCAGGGGTAGAGAGATGCCCAGGTAGTAGCAGGAGTCATGTGACCGTTTGATTGATCTTACAGTGCGCAGAGCTTAGACTTTTTTCCTGTACACACACACACACACACACAAAGGAGAAAATGAAACCCTAATTGAAACATGATGAATTTAATAAACACATTCAAATACGTGTAATAAATAAAATAAACATATCGTTAACAAGTAAATAGGTATATATATATATATATATATATATATAGCAAAACATCCAAGTACTATGGTACCCAAAGGGTACGGTATCGTAGGTGCCAGGCACCTGGTAACTTTTCCTATAGGTGTTACGACACACCTTCGTGCCTCTAAGTTCCTTCACGCCCCTCAGTTTCTGTGCCCGAAAATTGAGGGTCCCTACAGCCAGTTGGGGTGGCTAGTCACCCTCATATTCTAAGCACAATAGCTCCTTCAGCGAGTCAAAGTTAACGACCCGTCGGTTCGCCTCGTTAAACGTGATGCCCTTCGCCTTCACGATATATTTTACAGAAAACTCAGTTTCGGAACGTGGTGAAAAAGCGAAATATGTACACAAAACGATGTAACACAATGAAACACTGTGGGTTCTTTTTGAGAAATAGACGCCCCGTTATTGCTCCACTTTTGGTGGACAAACGATATTCGTTACCGTGTTCTATTAAAAATTACACATGCTTTTATTTACGATATCACTTGGTCTTTGATCGTGAGAAACGTGAGTGTGGTGGTAAGAATATTTCAAGTTATTCATATTCATTAGGTTGAGGGCTTCTGATACTGAATTATAGTCGTCGAGATGCATCATAACGTAATAACTCTTGTTGTAACATTCGTTAAACAGTTTAATAATCCATAGTCGCATTCCACCTCATTGTGTGTACAATAATTTATTTGTGTACTGAACGGATCTGAAATTAGTCGAGGATAGATTATTAGATAAAGATAGGTTAGATTACTCTTGCACAGTTGCTATTAGCGTTAGAAGGCTTTTAGGTTACGTTAGGTCACGTTAGGTTATTAGGTGGACTGTGCTAAAATGATATTGAACAGGGCAGGTAAGACATGATTACTATTCAAACTACAGTACAATATCTACAAAATCCTATTAGACCTTCATGCATCAAGATTTTAAACATAAGACGCCCCCACCCCCTGACTCAAATGTAGTATAAAAATTTGTGTATGGCACGTTGATGAATGGACTGTCGCTTGGAAAAGTTATAAAAGCAGCTAATATTTAAGGACATTTAGGTAGTTTTAATCTTATTTCAACTTCACAACATGAAATTAACTAAGAAGGGATTTTAGATTTTCAAATATTTTATCTGATCAGGTAGATGATGGACGTAATCTACCCTATAAATTACTTAATTGGAATTTATTAAGACACTTGACAAGGTTCTACATAATTCCAAAGCCATCCTTACCGATAAAATCCTTCTTATTAAATTATTCCCCAAACACTGAGAAATTTCAGTTCTTACGGTCCTGAAAAAGAGAGGACCTAAAATCCATGGAACATTATATCCAAAATGGATAGGAAATTCAGGGAAATTCTAAAGCAAAACATTTCGGGGTTGTAATGATTGATGATACGAAATTTGAAACACAAAATAAGATACCTGTAAACAGAGCAAAGAGAGTAACTGGGCAGATACTGAGAACCTTTAAACGAAGGGATAGGAATGTAATGATTCCTCTACTGAAAACACTGATCATACCCAAATTGGAATACTGCTCGGTCCTAACATGCACATATAAGAAAGAAGACATTAGACAACTCGAAGGGATTCAGAGAAGCTTCAGAGCCAAGATCAATGGGTGCAAAGAACTAAACTACTGGGAAAGGTTACGCGAATTAGACCTATATTCACTGGAAAGGAGGAGAGAGAGATACACCATCATTTACACTTGGAAAATAATGGAGAAACTAGTTCCGAATCTTACTCTGAACCCTGTAACTCCCCAAACAACAGTGGAAAGTAGAAAAGGAACACTGTGTCGTTTTCCCAAATTAAAGGCTAGACAAGGAACATCCTTAACACTGAAAGAAAATAGTTTTGTTGTGAGAGGACCAAAGCTGTTTAATCAGCTGCCCAAAGACCTAAGAAACACGAGTGGTGTTGCAGTGGACATCTTCAAAAGAAGATCAAACGCTTGGCTCAGAACAATCCCCGATAAGCCTTTCGTACCTGCCAATGTGAGGCAGGGGACGGGCGATAAGCTTCACCTTCATGAATTGAGGAATCTTTGCAAGCAACATTTGAAAGGTTGAAACCTATTAGCACATCTCTTTGAGGCAGTTTTATTTTATTATTTAAGTTTAAAATCCTACTTGTAAACTTCTGTATTTTATATATTTTATAAAATTTTCAGCCAGATCTCTACACCAATATTTAATTTCTTCTGAAATTCTATTTAACTTAAACTTCTCATCTTCGTGGTTGCTTGCCAAATCATTTATACATTATATACAGGAAGTTTATCTCAGCTCTCAGACAACTTTTTCAACGTCTCACCAGGATACGTTGTATATAGTGAGAGATTCAATATTCTTAGTTTTGCAGCTAGATGATTCAGATCAAGGACTGTTTAGTAAAACATCTAAAATTTGCAAATGGTACAAAATATAGGATGCCTAATCATTCCCAATTATTTATATCCGTTCTATGGATACAACTAGGAAAAGAAACTTATTAAAAATTTTTTGTATCTTTGCTGGTAAAAATAATAATTGAAAGATGCTCTGGTTAGATGTTAGAGAGCCTGTCAGTAAGAACCAAGAGATTTTTGGGAAGAATTAAAAGTATTAAATAATAGTACAGTGTCTCTCCCTACTAACCTTGGTATCAAAATGGAATATACTGTAGCACTGACATGTATATATATATATATATATATATATATATATATGTGTGTGTGTGTGTGTGTATATATGTATATATATATATATATATATAATATATATAATATATATATATATATATATATATACACAAGGGTTGGACAAAATAATATGAACACCTTGATAAATGGCGGTTTTTATTCTTAATATGGAGTTGGTCCTCCTTTAGCGGCAATAACAGCTGCAATGCGTCGGGGAATTGATTCATACAGCTTTTGGACAGTGACTAGAGGAATCCTGAGCCATTCTTCGAGCAAACCCTGCTCTAGTTCCTCCAAAGACGCCGGCGGTGGGAATCGGCTTCTGACCTGCTGCTCCAACTGACACCACAGATGCTCGATAATGTTAAGATCCGGGAATTGTGGAGGCCAATCCAAGCGTTCTACTTCACTAACATGCTCTCCAAACCAGTTTTTAACGACCCCAGCGGTTTGGATTGGTGCATTATCATCCTGGAAGACGGCGCCGCCATTGGGAAACAGCGTTTGGACCATGGGATGGACCTGGTCAGCCAATATTGACAGATAAACCTGAGCGTTAACCCTACCATGCAGTACTACAGCTGGGCCAAGAGTATTCCACGATATTGCTGCCCAAACCATCACAGATCCGCCTCCATGCTTAACGGTTGGGGTCAGGCAGTCGGGGTCATAAGCATCTTTAGGCTGTCTCCAGACGTAAACTCGACCGGAACATGGAAATAGCGTAAAGGAGGATTCATCGGAGTAGACTACATTCTTCCACCGGTCCATTGACCAATTCTTATGGTCATTACACCATTTTCTGCGCCGCTCAATGTTGATGTGCGAAAGGAAGGGTTTGGCAATTGCAGCCCTCCCATGGTATCCAGCTCCATGGAGCTCGCGACGTACAGTTCTGGTCGATACTGGGCTTGCAAGATGCTGGTTAAGCTCTGCAGTCACTTTTGGAGCTGTGGTCTTATGGTTCTTTGTCACAATGCGCTTTAGCACCCGGCGGTCTCGATCACACAGCTTCTTCTTGCGTCCACTATTGCATTTGTCGGTGCTTGTCTTTCCATGGTTTTGGTATGCAGACATGACCATAGAGACAGTTCCTCTGGATACATTGAACATCTGAGCGGTTTTCGTCACCGATGCACCAGCCATTCGCGCTCCGACAATTTGCCTTCTTTGGAAGTCTGACAGGTCTTTCATAACTGCTAATTCATAATTCACTCAGATCTGTAAAAACAACGTGAGGGTTATACCATGACGTATACACTCTCTGTTACGCATTTAAATAGGTTTGCCAGTCATTTGACCGTTTACTTTGTGTCTCAGCAGTCCGTAAAGATAACCGGTGAAATCGGCGTGTGTTCATATTATTTTGTCTAACCCCTGTATATATATATATTGTTATGTATGAGAATAATGATGAGGTTAAATTAATTACGGGTTATTAATTAAACCACAAATGAATTGATCATGCAAACGAATGAATTGTATTATATGTATAATTGTCCATATAACCACATGTATGACTAAATATTGTAAATACCAAGCGGAGATCAAACGAAGAATTGTATGCGTCAAAATGGCAGGGCATTTTCGTTTAGGTTCAAGAGTGAACGAAACATTTTGGAAAATCTTAAGTACATGGAAAGCATAAAACATGACTTAAATACGCATGTAATTTGGGCAAAAAGTTATGAATTTAATTGTCTATTCAATTCGGAATTAAGTTCGGAAAAAAAATACCATGTATAGGTACCTCGACACTAGGGGAGAGAAAATGTAAAGATTTCAATTTTAAAAGAAACGAAATCCTTCCTTCACGCGGCCCGCGTTCCTCCACTCCCTCGAAATAAAGAGAGGATGCGTTTTCAAAATGTAGCATTCGTTTACGTATTAAATGAAAGGACTCCGTTGAAAATAAATTGTTGCCTTTGTTGGTTTACGTCGTCGTCGTCGGCCTAGGCAAGCTACGGCTTGGGACCGTAGCGCATCTATCCGGTATAGGTTAACCTGGATGATGTAGCCATAAGCACTGCCGCTAGTTAAGTGCCAACCAGTGATTATCTCACTAGCCGTATTGAGTCCGTTAGGCGAAACTGCGACAGTACCAAAGGTGGAAAATATAACCCTTGGTTTTCTATTATTTATTTGTAAAATGGACATGGTATTAGATTAAAATAAATATTTGAATATAAATAATTAACTGACAATTGTGATATATAATTAATTATGTTTACATACAATAAAATAATATAGTATACATAAAATTAGTATTAATGTGGTTCACAATTGAATTATGATGGGTAACTAATTTAAAATGAATTTATAACTATTCCGAAATTCAAGACGGTAAAATTAACATTTATCTTGAAACTAAAATAAGAGTATTCACTACACACTCCCCCACCAGAGAGGAAGTTCAAAGAGTTCCGAACGACACAGATTTCCGCTGAACCTTTTTGGTAGCTACTTGTACCTCACTTAAGGTTGATTCCAAAAACGCAGGCTTAAGACGATCGATAGAAACCTTGTCGACCTTGGAACCGCGCTGGATGAGAAATGATTTGCGCGTACGTCGGAGAACTTCATAGGGTCCGTCATATGGACATTGGAGAGGCCGTTTTGGGAGAGGTACACGAACGAAAACGTGGGTGCAAGATTGGAGGGCTGGGGAAACAAAGATGTTCTGTTGGCTAGTCAATCGAGGGGGAACAGGCTGAAGGGACTGCATGTGAGAGGAAAGTGTTTGAGCGAATTCCGTAGGATCGCATGACTTATCCCCTGCAGTGAAGTAGCCACCTGGTAGCCGCAGTGTTGTTCCATAGACTAGTTCAGCCGCTGTAGTCTTCAGATCACTCTTAAATGCAGAGCGAATACCAAGCAACACGAGTGGAAGCTTATCCATCCAATGGGAGTCTTCGTGACACATAAGGGATGACTTCAGCTGGCGATGGAAGCGTTCGACGAGGCCGTTAGCTTGCGGATGATACGCACAGGTATGCGCATGTACTGTACCCAACAAGCTGGTAAACTTCTTCCAAAGCGAAGACTCAAATTGGCGACCTTGGTCAGTGATGACTTTTGTCGGCAATCCAAATCTTGATACCCATCCATGAAGAAAGGCTCTTATTATCCCAAGATCTATCATAAGCTGGAATTCCGATTTGGCAGCTTTCAGTTTGTCCGGGGCAAGACGTCTGGGTTTTGCAAACACAGGGGGACCTTTTGTTGTAATGTGATGGGTAATGGTGTGCTTAATGGTATCACCCATCTGCATCGGTTGAAGAATTCCTGGATATCGCTGGAAAAGGCACTGGTACATGGAATTAGGGGGAACGAGGGAAAGTGCAGAGTTCGAGGCGTCCGGAAGGGCAACCTGTTTGGCAAGAACAGAAAGCAGTGTGGCCTGGTCGCATAAGCGTCGCTTGTCAAGATCCACCAGGAGTTTGAAATGCTGGAGGAAGTCAGCGCCGATTATGGGATGCTGCACTTGAGCACAGATGAAAATCCACTTGAAGGATCGGTGAAGGCCCAAGTTTAGTTCACGCGACTGAGTACCGTACGTGGGTATGCGTGAACCGTTAGCAGCGTATAGAGGCGGAGATTCCGAGTGCGGTATGACCAGATTTTTGAGGGAATACACTGACTGACGCTCCGGTATCGACCAAGAAATTGACACCAGAGTTCCTGTCCTTTATGAATAACAGGTTGGCAGTGCGAGTACTAGACGCCATTAGGACTCGCTGCTGGGGTTTTCCGACGAAAAATTGCAAGGGGAGATGCACTTCCTAGCCTTCTTTCCAAATTTCGAGTGGTAGAAGCAGATCTTCCCGGAACTCGAACGATGCCTCTTCGTAAATCTTGACCGAGAATGGCTTCTTTGCCGTTGATTTTGTAGCAGAGAACAAACGTGGTTGAGTTGTTGACTTAACTCTTTCACTTTCAACTCCAGTTCCGATTGTGTGTTCACGTTGTTGACCGGAGCTGTGTCAATCTCCACTACTTTGTCGGCAGTTTCTGCTAGTTTATCAACTGGAGTAGCAGGATCCATAGTGGCCAAGACACGCTGAGCTGATGGAGGAAGTTTCTGCAAGAACAACTGTCTAAAGATGTCCTTATCGAAGGTTTGTGCGCGTTCGCCTAGAGCGCACTGCATAGCCCTCAGCATTTGAGTGGGCTTACGGTCTCCAAGTTCTTCTTTTGAGATTAACTGATGTAGTTTCTCACGCTCGGAGACAGTGGTGCGGCGCAGGATGGCAGACTTCAGATCGTTGTATGGGTCCTCACTCGTGGAAGTAGACACGATGACGTCACGGACTTCAGAGATGATGCTCGCTGGTAGAGAGGACAAAACATGATCGTATTTCGTCCTGCTAACGGTGATCCTTCCCAAGTTGAATTGTGATTCCACTTGGTGGAACCAAATAAATGGATCACCCGGCCAGAAGACGGGGAGCTTTACGCTCAAGTGGGAGATGGCACCAGCGTCGTCAGGCATCTTCTCCTATGCTTGCTGACGTATAAGCAAGACAAGTTACCAACGAAGGAGTGGAGGTTGAGACGAGCGCAGGCACAGAGCGCACGGGCAGGGGTGAGGGGCAGAGGGCACGAGCGACATTACAGTCTGGTCCTAGTCGCTCGGGTGAAGGGGGTGATGGGCACGAACGACATTACAGTCTAGTCCTAGTCGTTCGGGTAAAAGGGGGGAATCCAACTCCGGAGTCACCAATTGTTGGTTTACGTCGTCGTCGTCGGCCTAGGCAAGCTACGGCTTGGGACCGTAGCGCATCTATCCGGTATAGGTTAACCTGGATGATGTAGCCATAAGCACTGCCGCTAGTTAAGTGCCAACCAGTGATTATCTCACTAGCCGTATTGAGTCCGTTAGGCGAAACTGCGACAGTACCAAAGGTGGAAAATATAACCCTTGGTTTTCTATTATTTATTTGTAAAATGGACATGGTATTAGATTAAAATAAATATTTGAATATAAATAATTAACTGACAATTGTGATATATAATTAATTATGTTTACATACAATAAAATAATATAGTATACATAAAATTAGTATTAATGTGGTTCACAATTGAATTATGATGGGTAACTAATTTAAAATGAATTTATAACTATTCCGAAATTCAAGACGGTAAAATTAACATTTATCTTGAAACTAAAATAAGAGTATTCACTACACCTTTATTAAAAGGTTTAAGTGGCACATAAAATTACACCTTATAAAAGGTAAATAATTCCTACAAATAGGATCTATCAAAAAAGAGAATCTTATTTGGGGTATATAAAGATTTTGCGCATGGCACCTAAATCGCACCATAGAACACAGAGAGGGAATGAAAGAAAACACCGTTATGGCATTGCAATCCAAACTGTGGAAGGTTAAAGATCGTTCTCACGGACCCTGTGGTTTTAAAATTAAGTAAGAATTAAAAGTAATTCTTCCTGTAAGAACATAAAAAGGGTTCTCAACGAAAGTGGGAAGTATATAAAAAGAGAAAGAAAACGACGGAGACCGTATATTGAAAACGGACTCTGAGCAATCGGAAGAAAAAATGATACGATTATAATGTACCCATTCTCAAGAGAATAATTACCACTGCGGAAAAGGAAGTAGGTAACAATGTAATTAAGGTATGCATTAAACATTATAATTGGAATGGTCAAATAACCAAACGGCTATGTTAAGTTAAATAACTACTAGTTGTAGATTAAACTTGTATAACAGTCAAATATAAAAGCTTGTGCAGCTTATTTAATTGTCTCAAACATCTTTTATTTAAAGGAAGTAATTGATGTTAAAGTTCATATAATTGAAAGGGTAGGAAACCAATCGTGTTCTAAAAAAAATTTAGTCAATTGAAATTGCATGTTAAAATTGTAGGATGGGCGGGCGCGATTAATAAATTTTTATGACTTGGCATACTACAAGAGGACTGTATTCAGTTAAATAACTACGAATTGTAGATTCAAATTGTCTATCAGTCAAATGTAGAGTTTGTGCATTTTAATTAATTGACTTAGGATTAAGTATCATTCTTTTCCTGGTAATTGATTCCATTCCAAAACATTTGGCCAGTCACAATTTGACTGAATTATTGTCAATTCTAAATATCAATTCTTGAAGTAAGAATTAATGTCTCAAGTGTCATTTCCATAAACAAATCTTTATTACTGTCAAAATTGTTATTTGCATTATAATTGATTTTAAGTTCTTGAATATACTACTTTTGTAAAAAGGTGTATAATTATCACCCTAAACGCGAACTAACAGAGAAATACAAAAGTATAAATATCATCAATGATATAGAACCTTGGGGTAAAACGAATGATGTGATTTAATTGACAACAGGTCAAAGAAAGGTATAATTAATACCAATAAATTCATAAGTAAAAGTAAATACATAAAGTATAAACAAAAATAACCCCCCTTGTTACGTCACAATATATATATATATATATATATATATATTATATATATATATATATATATATATATATATATATATATATATACACGCATGGCTGGTCAGGGACATTGCACAGGAATCTGTCCAGCTGGTTCTTTAAGTTATTCAGGTCGGTGTGCTGGAGATTCCTCAATTCTTTTGGTAGGACATTGAAAAGCTTTGGGCCTCATATTCTGAGTGCATTTTCCATCCTCGTTTTCATGGATCCTTTTCCCCACAGCAGCTGGTACCGTGCAAAATCTGCTTCTTCTCTCATTCCAGTTTGTTTCTATTTCATTTCTAAGGTTAGGGACAGAGCCCTCAAGTATTTTCCATATGTATATTATTGTGTATCGCTCGCGCATTCTTTCGAGAGAGTAGAGTTCCAGGGATTGTAGTCGAGACCAGTAGTCTTCACCTTCCGTTTCCTCTATCTTAGACGTAAAAGTCCTTTATATAGCTTCAAAGTTCGCAATATCTTGTTTTTTGTATGGGCTTGTGAGTACTGAGCAATATTCAATTATTGGTAGGACTAGGCTCTTACATAATTTGAGCATGATGTTTGCTTTTCTGCTGCGGAAGCTTCTCCAGATGATTCCCATTATTTTTCTAGTCGTTGTAATTTTGATGTTATATTGCTCTCAATTCTGCATCCGACGACATTATTACTCCAAGATCCCTGACTTGTGGATTTGGCGTTATCTGTTTGGCTTGCAGAGTTTTGTACCCTTTTTTTTCGGTAGCTCCTTGTTATTACCATATCTTAGAAGTTGGAATTTTCTTCGTTGAACTTCATATTGTTGTCTTCTGCCCACTGCAATAATGTTTCAATGTCGTTTTGTAATTTTCTTACGTCATCTTCGTTCAATATTTCCTTACATATCTTTGTGTCATCTGCGAAGCATGATACAATACTGTTCTTAATATCTGCATCAATATCTGCAATCATTATTATGATCTGCAAGGGAGCTAATACTGTCCCTTGTGCGACAGAGCTCACGACTTCCGATTTAACTCTGTTTACCACCACTCTTTGTGTTCTTTGCGTCAAGAAATTAAATATCCACCTTCCTAGCTTTCCAGTAATTCCTATGTTCTTAATCTTGTGTTCTATGATTCCATGGTCACATTTATCGAAGGCTTTAGCAAAGTCAGTATATATTACATCTATGTTTTGTCCTCGACACAATGTTCCTAATATATTCTCCTGGTGGTCTTTTAGCTGTGACGGGTATGATCTTCCAGCCCTGAATCCATGTTGATTTTGGTTGTATAAGTCTTTTTCTTGTAGGTAGTAGGTAGTTTTGCCTCTAATTATACGTTCAAAACACTTTATAAGGTGTGAGGCGAGAGTCACTGACCAATAATTCTTGGGCATTGCTCTGTTACCACCTTTAAATAGGGGGTAATGTTCGCGTTCTTTAAGGGGAGTGGAATTTGTCCTGTGTTGAGTGATTTCCTCCATAGTAAGTATAGCGGTTTGGCAATAATCTCTCTACATTTCTGCAGAAACGTGGCACTCCATGTGTCCAGCTGTACCACAAAGTACAGTATTGGCCTCACTCGTGTTCATTATTATGCTAAGAGAGAAAACCAGCGGTGTAAACAGCATTAGTATACCAGCATCGTATGCAGACGATACAAAGTTCGGAAGAAAATCCGCGATGCAAATGTGCTGGAATCCTTGCAGAGGGTCACAAGCAAAATATACAAATGGTCAGAAGAGAACATTACATTTAACAATGAAAAATTTCGCTTTTTAACATATTGTAGAAATGAGGAACTTTGTCAACATCCATCAACTGAAGCGTTGAAAGCGATGTTTTAAACGTCGAGTATAGCAATTTAACTTGAAGTGACATGATAATAAATAATAGTTAAGATTATTTTTAAAAATGTTGGAGGTTTTCATGAACGAGAGTTTATAAATTGATAAATCAGTGCCGAATTATGTAATTCTATACCCTAAGTGTGACGTTTCTGGCAGAAATTTCCCAATATTATATGTTTCTATCCTGTGCTCTGAATAAAAGTGGATTTTCCATCTCAGTTGATTGGGTAACTATTGGCATCTACCATAAATTCCTAATTTTGAATGCACCAGAGACTATTTACAGGACTCTGTATTTAATTTTCCCCTTCACCAGTGGAGGGAGAGCACAGACCAGTTCCACATTTTTCCGCAGCCCCGTGCTTCACACCTCGGTGCTTACACGTTAAAAATGGCTAGCTACTCCCGGATATATATATATATATATATATATATATATATATATATATATCTGGTAACTAGCTTACTAATTTTAGGTAGTACAGCTAGGAATGTGTGATACAAAAGGAAATAGCCGAGCTGGTAAAATACGTATATTGTAATCCAAGGTTAAATACCAGAGCATGCCCTGTAAAACTCACTAGTCGTTTTCTATTAATTGGATATATTAAGAAAGTTTTTTTTTGGCACAAACCTACTTATATGGAAATGAAAATGATAAAATGAAAAAGGTTTATTGGCAGACAAGTATTATTAATACAATGTATTATTAATACAAGTACATATTATTAATACAATGACAGTTCACATACTAAGGGATAGAAATATATGAAATAAATGAGAAATAATACAATAATATCGAAATTAACCGGATTTTCGGAGTGTATTCTCAAGGAGCTGGTGATAGTTTGACCCAAATCAACTCTTGTACTTCCTCAATTACTACACCTTTCATTTTAAACCTAATATCAGCTGGCTGATTACAGATTTTAGGGTGAAATTGCATAACTTTAGTTTTTGTAACATTAAAAAGAATATCATGTTTCTGTGAAAACACTTCGCAGACTTTTAGTAGCTGATCCAGACCTTTCACGGAGGGACTTATTAACACCATACCATCGGCATAAACTAAGTTATTTATCCTTGTGTTATCTATACAACATCCCACTCTTGCCTCATTAAGCGAAGCAATTAATCCGTCAATATACACATGAAACAGCATAGGAGAGAGCAAGGAGCCTTGTCTCACCCCACAACAGGAGTCAAAACATACGGATAGTACATTGTCCTAATTGGTGGGAATATCAAACGATTGGTGGGAATACCAAAGTTTCAATAAATTTAATATGTACATGGGGACCTTCCTGTCTTCTAGTTTTTTAAATAAAACATTGTGGTTCACTCTATCATATGCCTTACTTATATCTAGAAAACAGCTATAAATAGTTGAATTACTGTCAGTGTATTTAGATATTATTTCCATAAATATTTTCTTCATTCTTCTACTCATGCCTTGAAGATGGATGTTTACTTTTTTTTTTAAATCAAACCAAATTTGAAAAAGTCTCGAGTTTAAATTCAATTTTATGTCGTTATAGGCATTTATATATTTCCTGTGCATAACTATATTATATATTTTAATACCAATATAATGGTTATAGAAACTATTTATGATGGTATATTACTCGTCTCAAAGTCAATATTACCTAGTTATATTATAGGACTCTCCAAAGAACCTCAGTTTTAGCGAGATCATTTCTTTAAAAAATTATTGCACGGTTGGTCATTAATTAATTATTAGTTTTGTCTGATCGGTATTTTTATTGCTGTAATTAATGTTTAAATTAATATTAACGTGATTTTATATATATATTTTTTTTTAAATAAAGAAGCAATTGCCATTTTTCTTTTAACTTTTGGGATGTTCTAAATGGGTTTTGCTTATTCCAGAGATCTTATCTTTACACAATGCCCTATAGATGGTGGTGGTGCCCTTTCCAGCGGCCAAAGTTTTACTTCGGTACTTGGGGAGTGGGGTATAATACAGGGAAGGGCTATACGAGGATGTGGCATTTCTATACCTGTCGTAATGCAGTATTTAAGGATGAATTTACCTTCTTTTTATGTTAGAATATCGTCCTTGTTGTATTAGTTCATGCATAATGAGAAAAAGTTATAGACTTTATATATGTATAGGATGAGAGAGAGAGAAGAGACTGTTATGATAATGATAAATAGGCACGGGCTTTTTTACTGAAATAAACCCCTTTCATTAAATAATTAAATCTCCGTCCCTAATTTATCTTTATCCTTTTTTTAAATTCCTAAAATCGCGTGTATACAATGCATGACGACCAAAACACGCAAAGCGAAATATTTTTTGGACGAGTTTATTGGTTATATAATGTGAATTTCATTAATTGTAATATATATATGTATATATATTAGGGTGGGGTGAAAAATTTGTCAACTATTGCTTCACTGGTAATAAGGTGGATTTGAAGGGTGATAAAAAAGAATATGAGAATTAAAAAATTTCAATTCATCCTAAGTACCCTATTTTCCCCCCCAAAAAAAAATGGCCGCCAGCAGGTCATTATACGCTTCATAAATCGAAAAGTATTCTTTCTACAAAAAAGTTTGCTGAAGCAAAAATTGTTTATTTCACATTTTCTACCTCATATAAATGTTTAAGATGTTTAATGAAATTTTTTATTTTTCAGGTTTTTGTTGAATTTGGAATCGGTAATTTCTGATTATTAGTAACAAATATGGCTTCTGCTTCAAACATTAGAGCTACAAGGAGTCAATGAAAACCACATTTTATGTTTGGAACTGCACAAGAGCTTCCTCTTACAACATTGCCAAGAAATAAACAGGTGGGCCAATACCATGTTCTTTTAAAAGAAGCCACTTCAGTGACTTCACATAACTTATATTTTCAACAAAATTACTGAAGATATACTCTGTATTTGGAGAAAAGCTTCAATTCCTGCAATAGCTGACAAATCAGTTTATATCAAATTAAAGCGGTTCATCGGCAAAGCAAACGATCCGAGTAGATCAAAAAGTAGTGTCAAAATGAGAGAAAATTTTAATGACACCATGGAAGAATTATTCGATATCAGTGCCTGTAAATGCCCTTTTATCTCCCATCAAAACTTTGGCTGTCCTGAGAGCTGCGAAGATGTTCTCGTAAGATGCACCTGTCGAAGAGAACTGAAGGTACCAAAAGAGGAGCTTCTGTTTTTACAGGATCAGCGATCGACGCGTATAATGAAAATAAAGTCATGACAAAAAGAATTAAAAAATGCAGTCTAGGAAATTGCAGACATAAGAAGGAATGGTTAAAAGAAGAAGAGAAATGAAGGACTCTCTCTATATTTTAACCGAAATAGAGTGTTTTTAGATGTAGAGAGTACTTCCACACAATATGAATTAGACCCACATCAGAATGAATCAGTTGCCATACAAGGTCAAATGAGACTTTCATTGCCTACTGTAGCGATGGAAGCCGAGAGATTTGGAATTTCAAATCGAGCAACAGCTGCTTTGGCTTCAGCTGCTTTAGTTGATTACGGAGCAATCACTAAAGAAGATATTTTAGCCACACTGTCTGACTGCAAATTCAATCACTATTCGATAGTCAAGTGCGTTTCCAGAGTGCGGGACGAGGACCCAACGCGTTATGCACCCCACCAACCACTTTCCCCAACCTCCGCCCATCTGAAAGTGGTAAGTACGCTTTTGATTGACAAGAACAAAATCCGACGGGAAAGAGAGAAAATGAGAAAACGTTTGGTGATGGAGAGTAAAGCTAATCCTGCTGTCATATCTGCTATATTTTTTGACGGAAGAAAGGACAAGACTTTGGTGAAGGTGAAGAAAGGAAACAAATGGTACGGAGATTCCATTAGAGAGGAGCACCATGTTTTGGTGTCTGAGCCAGGAAATGAATATTTAACCCATGTAGTTCATTCTTCTGGTAAAGCTCAAGATATAGCTGATAGTTTGGTCTCCTTCTTTCAAGAGTCAGCTATTAATGAGAGCATTCGTCTCATAGGATGTGACAGTACAAATACCAACACAGGTGCCAAGGGTGGGATCATCCACCTCATAGAAGAAAAACTAAAGAAACCGTTACCATGGAGCATTTGTATGCTGCATAAAAATGAACTTCCCCTTCAACACTTATTTGAACATTTTGATGGTAAAACAAAAGGTCCAACATGTTTCACTGGAAAAATCGGAGTAGCACTGAAAGAATGTGAAAAAATGCCTGCAGTAAATTTCAAACCAATTAGAGAAGGCATTGATTTACCAATCATATCAGAAGAGGTTATCGATGATTTTAGCCAAGATCAACAGTATTTGTACAAAGTTATTGTGGCTGCAAGAAGTGGGAATGTCCCAAAAGATTTTGAAAATACAAAACCCGGACCACTGAACCATTCTCGACGGCTGACATTAGCAAATCGTGTCTGCAGCCTATACATTGCAGAGAAAACGCCTTCATTGGCTTTTTATTCAATAATTTTCTTCATTGTTACAAATTATGGACCAAGCTGGTTCGATATCAAGAGTAGACCATATATATGGAATGGACCACATCACATTTGGAGCAATTACAAGATTTCATCTTCCAAAGGATGTTCAGAATGTAATGAAGCCTTACATTGCTAGAAACGCATATTTTTCTCATTGCGAAAATGTTCTGATAGCAATGTTATCAGATACATCAGAACAAAAATCAAACAGAGCAGTTGATTTCATCATGAACATTAGAACAAAGACGAAAATGTGTCAGAAATCAGAGAATTTAAGGTTCCTGAGATAAATTTCAACGCAAACGCATGGGATGATATTATTTACTGGTCAAAAGAAATGCTAACTGAACTTCCCCTCACTATGGCGCTCACAAATATTGAACTCAAAGCACTTAGGGTTAAAAAACTGTGCCTACCCAATTATCCACTTCATTCACAAAGTGTCAAAAGGGCAATAAAACTTGTCACCGATGCGGCCTCATATGTATATTCCCAAGAATCCCGTGATGGATTTATAGAAGAGCAAGAATTAGGTCTCGTTCATTGCTGCCATGTATGGAAACCAAGAAAGAAATGACTTCACTTTTTGACAGTTAGCTTTTAATTATAGACTGAAATAATTCACCAAAATTTCATAAAAGCAAACACTTCACGATTTTTGAAAAGGGATCTTTTTGGAAGTGTATTGATTATATGTTTCTGCAATTGTGGTAGTAAAATGTCAATAATTTCTCTCGTTGATTAGTATTGTTGTAGATTATAGTTTGAATATTCAAAATTATATAAGATTATTAACTATTATCAAAGTAAAATACTTCGGTCATCAAAGAATTTTTCACTTATTTAGAAAAAAGTGATTTATTTGTGATATCATTGACCGAGGTAATTTTTTATAATAATTTTTGATAAAATTTAAAATTGAGAAAATAATTTATAAAAGGGCACTTCCTAATGTATGTTTTTATTTTGAATCATTTTTATTCTATAGTATCTTTTAATTGGATGCATATTTTTCAAGTTATAAGCATTTATATGTTTGACTAGCGGCCATTTTGTTTTTCTCAGAAATGTGCTCGTAGGGCAAAATTGATTTTTCTTTTATATCACTTTATGTCATCTATAGAACCCATTACAGCAAGTTATAGGTGAAGCAAATAAATATTCCACAAAGAATTGCGTTTCACCCCACCCTAATATATATATATATGGGAATTAACTCAGAATGGTCCCCTGAGTTTTTATGATACACACAGACAGTGCATGGAACAAGGAACTCTTCTGGGATAATTAAATCCACTATAGTCCGAATAAGTAATGGTAAATGACAAATACCATAGTTTTTTTTTCATGATGCTAGCCCGACGTGGGCAACGGGTCACTCGCAAAGAGGTCCCATAAATATAGCTTCCCTCACCAGCTATCTGCAAAGCAAACAGGATCCAGCTTTGGGACATGGATCTAGGGTTTAAAGCACCTAGCCATGCTACATTTAGAACCTCAATAAAGCAAAAGACTCGCTGCCTTCACGTCAGATTGAATGCATCAAAGAAAAAGAAAAAGGGGTAACTATTATATTTTTAGCCAAAAACCAAACTTAAACCTCAACTGGCAGAATTGAGCGTCCACTTTTCAAGGCACATAACATGTCCGTTTCAAGATGGGAATGAACTCAGAATGGTCCCCTGAGTTTTTTATGATACACACAGACAGTGCATGGAACAAGGAACTCTTCTGGGATAATTAAATCCACTATAGTCCGAATAAGTAATAGTAAATGACAAATACCATAGTTTTTCTTTTTCATGATGCTAGCCCGACGTGGGCAACGGGTCACTCGCAAAGAGGTCCCATAAATATAGCTTCCATCACCAGCTATCTGCAAAGCAGACAGGATCCAGCTTTGGGACATGGATCTAGGGTTTAAAGCACCTAGCCATGCTACATTTAGAACCTCAATATAAGCAAAAGACTCGCTGCCTTCACGTCAGATTGAATGCATCAAAGAAAAAGAAAAAGGGGTAACTATTATATTTTTAGCCAAAAACCAAAACTTAAACCTCAACTGGCAGAATTGAGCGTCCACTTTTCAAGGCACATAACATGTCCGTTTCAAGATGGGAATGAACTCAGAATGGTCCCCTGAGTTTTTTATGATACACACAGACAGTGCATGGAACAAGGAACTCTTCTGGGATAATTAAATCCACTATAGTCAGGGGACCATTCTGAGTTCATTCCCATCTTGAAACGGACATGTTATGTGCCTTGAAAAGTGGACGCTCAATTCTGCCAGTTGAGGTTTAAGTTTTGGTTTTTGGCTAAAAATATAATAGTTACCCCTTTTTCTTTTTCTTTGATGCATTCAATCTGACGTGAAGGCAGCGAGTCTTTTGCTTATATTGAGGTTCTAAATGCAGCATGGCTAGGTGCTTTAAACCCTAGATCCATGTCCCAAAGCTGGATCCTGTCTGCTTTGCAGATAGCTGGTGAGGGAAGCTATATTTATGGGACCTCTTTGCGAGTGACCCGTTGCCCACGTCGGGCTAGCATCATGAAAAAGAAAAACTATGGTATTTGTCATTTACCATTACTTATTCGGACTATAGTGGATTTAATTATCCCAGAAGAGTTCCTTGTTCCATGCACTGTCTGTGTGTATCATATATATATATATATGTACTGTATATATATATATATATGAGGAATTTTTCTCTTTGGGTTTGAACCTCGTGTGTGTGTGTATATATATACATATACAGGGGGTTTCAGGAGGAAAGGTCAATACTTCGAGAGGTGATAGTATCGGTCATTGTGAGAAAAAAGTTCATATGAACATGTGTCTAATTCTGAATGGTTACGGAGATAGAGCTGTTTGAATCTACAAATACAAAAGCATTGTTAATGGTAATCACGAAAGAGAAACCAATTATTGTTTCTAACATTTAATGTTTAAACAGTGGCATTTTGAATGGTATCAGATACAGAAATGAAACCGTCGACGGTATTGTGCAAGAGCAGCTGTTGCACTTCCATCGCGAAAATCGTAGACATACACCATATCTGCATATTCGGCATGTGTGAAGGTGTGTGATATTCTTAACTGCTTCAAACACCAAACAATGTCACTCACAACAGTCAGCTGTCGATTGGCTTATGTTACATGCTTACATTACAGCTTACATGGTTCAAGGTTATAGGGGAGGGAAGAGAGAGGAAGAGCTGCGCGCGCATCAGATTCAAACAGCTCTATCTCCGGAACCATTCAGAATTAGACACATGTTCATGTGAACTTTTTTTCTCACAATGACCGATACTATCACCTCCCGAAGTATTGACCTTTCCTCCTGAAACACCCTGTACACACACACACATATATATATATATATATATATATTCCCTCATCCTGATTAGCCTTCTGCTTAAGCTTGCTAAGCCGATAATAGCTCTTATGTACATTTTTATATTCTGACCACCTCCCCTAGACTAAATATTCTATTTTCTTAGAACATTCAGAGTCGCCAGTCCTAAACTACTGGAAATCCACGTTATACAATATCGTGAATATTGGTGCTAGATTCTAATGAAGAATAGACCCTTCCTTTACAGTAAAATTCATATTAGTTCATGCATAATGAGAAAAAGTTATAGGCCTTAGCTATTAGACACCATCTAAATTTCTTTTTCCCACTTGACCTCTCATCAGGGGAATGTTTGTTTGTTTCTCTGAGAGAGAGAGAGAGAGAGAGAGAGAAGAGGCTATTTTATTTTTCGTTCATATATGACCTTAGCCAGGTAGATAACGCCTCAAAAAATCATTATGAATACCAAACCTGGCTCATTCATTAAAAAAAATTTATGATTAATCGCGCGCTTCGCTATAAGTTCAAGACAAGCAAACTTATTTACATGTCATTAATTGGGGGAAAAAATAAATAAATAAATAAATATATATATATATATATATATATATATATATATATATATTATATATAATATATATATATATATATATATATATATATATATATATATATATATATTAGCATCATGTGGGTTAGTTCTAAAACACTTGTTTAAAGCACGGATATAATTGTACGGAGTAATCGTACCTTTATCCTTTCATTAACAGGGAGGGAATATATAAAATTAACAAAGTTGCGTTAAAATACCATCTCATTAGGGAGTGTTTGTTTGTTTCTCTCGCAGGCGGAACGCGTCGGAACGCCGTATAAAAAGAAATCGATCGACCAAGACTTGTTACTCTGTTGCATCCCTTATACAGTATTTTAAATTTAGACAGAGAAATAGAAACAAAGAAAGAGAGAAACATTAAGGGAGATTACGCATCTACATTTATTAAATATTTTCTCTTAACTCAAAGAAGTAAAACCGATTTCCTCGGTACATAGCACCTGTTTTCTCCGTGAATTCTAATTAAATATGGAAGCAAGACGAGGATATCTTACTGGAAAGTACATGTTCTTTGTGAAAACTGGTTTCTTTTTAATTAAAAATATCGCCTTTGAATTAGATTAACATTAAATTAACCATGGAATTTTATTTATACAGGGTGGGACAAAAAACAAAAAGCCTGATTTTGAACACTATAATTTTACAAGAGAGAGAGAGATATATATATATAGTATAGAGAGAGAGAAGTTATCATGTATATGTGTAGGATATGGCGTTGTTATCCTTTAAGGTATTCTCAGTATATCGCTTCCTCGCACCACAAGGAGTTTTTACCGTTTAATTAATCTGACGTCCACGGTTCTTCTTTCCAACTTTACTTTATCTGACTGCGAGTTACGATGAAACGATTTATACCTTCGCTCAATGGCGTACCCTCTCTCTCTCGGCCCGTTGAGAGACGGGAATGCTTTTTCTTGGAAGGATATAAATTACAAGTTTCCCTTTGTTAGCTTTTATTTTCACAAGGTTGAAAACACTTTAAAAAAATACTAGATTTCTTTTACACTACAGAGTAATTAGAGAATCAAAAACCTCAACACCACACTTGTTTAGAGAGTTATTAACGAACAAAAGCTTACATCGTAAAAGCTAACGGGCCCAGCCCAACAGGCCGGCCCAAAGACGAAACGCTCACTGCTTCCCTCGAGGTATTCTCCTCGAGGAGTTTTTCCGTGGTGCCACGTTTACTAAAGATTATTTACTTGTAAATTCCTACTGTAATAATGGTATTACCAAACAAATTTATATAATTGGATATTAGCACAAGAATTTATATAATTGGATATTAGCACAAGAATTTATATAATTGGATATTAGCACAAGAATTTATATAATTGGATATTAGCACAAGAATTTATATAATTGTAGTTTTTTACACTTAACTCTTTTATGTGATTTATAATAATCGAAAACAACATTTTAGAATTTAGGAATCTGTTTAAGATTGTAGATGTGGCAACTGTGGAGAGCATCGTTAGGCTTATCGAAAGGATGCCAGAGAATCTTCTGGGCATCGAGGCAATTCACACAAATATTAGGAATTCTAACGGAGTCATGTTTTAATTTATAAGAGCAGAATAATATCTTTTAAAGGATTAATATTGTAATTTATACAAACAGAATGTCTTCAAATTTTAACATAAATTTATTTTCCTGTGGAAACACCTTTCCACATATGTATATATTTAAGGGAACTTCGGAAACAGTAAAAAGCATTTCATAAGGCAAGGATGTTTTTCAATAAACTTTAAAAGAGAGAGAAGTTTTAAGTGAATTGGCCAAAAATTATGTAACTGTAGATTCGATTAAGTGCGAGTTTAGTATTTTAGATAAGTGCAGTAGAACATAATGTGTAATAGATTTCTCCTGTACTATTATTATTTTGATGTTTATATATTAATTTTTTAATGTATATTATTTTCTAATATATATAGATAAGGTATATATATTAGGGTGTGTCAATTTTGGGGGTGAAATGACTAAATTGAAAATCATGTGATTTGGTAGCAATTTAATGTAATCATTTGGCATACAAAATAATATCCTTGCTTCAAAAACAATAAAAAATAACTCCTACCAACATCAATTTTAATTAAAAAATTCCATTTTTTCGTAAATTCGTAACAAAATAACAAATGCGCGCAAACATCCTATCAACATTTAAAGTGGCAATAAGATATCATTCAGAGTCTTTATTTGAAAGTAACCAATGCAGTCATGTCCTTTTTGCTGCGGTTCCTTGACATCAGCATTCGGCTTGCTACTTGCGCTTTGATGTAGCCTTCTCGCCTCTCGTGACTGTAAACTTGACTAGCTGCTTCTGTGACCATTTTCACACATCTCTCCACACTCTGAGTGTGAGAAGGCCACTTTGGCACTTGCATTGGGGCCTCTTTAAGTTGTGTTAATTCTTTGTTTGTTATACATGTTGTCAGTGGTGGCTCCAAAACTTCCGAACTCGAGTTAAATAATTCTGACAATTTCGTGGCATTGACGTTTATCGGAGGTACCTTCCTTGTCTGAACAGAGCAGTCTCCCAGCTGGTCATCCTCTAAGCTTTAGAATGATTTCCACAGCCTCAGTTCGCTCTTTGGTACATTGGCTGCAGAGTATTGCTTGCAAAACTGCCTCTGGCCTAGCATACCAAGCGGACCTTCTCACCACAGGTAACACGATGTCCACCATTACTTTCCTTTGGGTTCTCAGTAGCTGTAATTGAAACAAGATGTGGTTGGGCCCCTCCATCCACATTGGATTAAGTTTTACATTGAACCAGTGAGGAAGATAAAACCCAATAATAAAGTCAACAATCAACATCAAATTCTGTAGCATTTTGCCCTTCAGTGCATGTTTGGAAACCCAAATCCTGCAGAAACGAATCGCTGTAGTTAACCAACGACTGTGACTTACGGGTCCAATCTCCAAGAGAGCCAGATTTTGAGGCAACTCTCCTGATCTGATTGCTTGAACAATACGATAAGCGTAAGAGTGATCCGTGCTGAGGTCTTTGATAACTTCTTCAGACAACACTGGAAGGGGAGGGCCTACTTCGACCTTTGGAAATTTTGTATTTATTTCTAATTCCGTTGCTTCATCTAGCATGTTGCCAAGGGGGCCTGACCACTTGTTGTTGCTCTTTGTAGGACCACCAAGTTCCTGGATGAGATGACGAAGAGGTAGTTCCCCTGTGTGCAAATTACATACAATCCAAACAAGCCTTTTTCCAAGTTTTTTCTCTAAATGCGTCATAACACCGCCCTGCCATCCAGTGTTCACCGCAGTTGAGTCACCACCAACGGCCTGCAGTGAACTGTCAAGTCTTCTTTCTTGAAGCCAACATATTATTTGATCAGCAATTGCCTCTGCATGTTTCTTGCCTTCTACTTCTGCTTCAGGAACAAAGTGAAACAAATAGCGGCCACCAGGTTCGGAACACACAGAGTAGAGTTCTTCTTTGATGAGACCGGGAAACTTTCTGTCCATTCCCTCTACCTCTAGGAGAACTTTTGTGTCATCTCTTCTTCCATCAAACAAAAGGCAAGAGAGAGCTTCCTCCTTCAAATCTTTTTCATGCTGATCAGATATTTCCTTCATTATTTTTTCTTGTGCTCTTCTTATCTTATTATGATCTATCACTAAGGATGTATCCTCTCGGCCGATGAGGCCTGCATCTATCCAAGCGGCAGTGGCAATCTCTGCAGTCTCTCGTAGCCCCGTATGGTGGCGAATACTGGCAAGGGCAATGTTTGAGATGTCTTTAGTGTTGTATTTCATTCTCTTCGGTGAAGGTTCAGATGGCATTTTGGAGCTATCATCTGATGTTGCTTCTTTCTGTTCATCTGAAGAGCTTTCAAAGAAGTGAGAAACCTCTTGATAGAGCTCCTCATCTCTTTGGGTGGCTTCTTCACTCTTCCTTTTCTTCTTTTCTTCCCTCTCTCGGATTTTCTCTTTTTTATTAGCAATAACAATCTGTTTTTTGGTTTCTGAATAATCTGCCGAACCAATCTGCAAACTTCCTTGGCCTCCTGCCTTTGTTCTCTGCACCTTTATGAAAGCCAGCTCCAAAACAGGGATCTTCTTCTCACGAGGACAGCGACAATCAATGTGAGGGTGAGGTTCTCTTCTGCATGAGGGAGAACAATTGGCTTCAGAACACAACTCTATGGGACACTGGCAGTTAAAAATGTCAAGAAGAGTATCAAGTGTGTGCAGATATTTATTTTGCTTTGCTAGTTTTCCTTTACCAAGTGATGTCTCAACTGCTTTGTGCCACAGCTTTGTTAATTTTAGCTCAATAGTTCTATACTGATTGAGTACAGGTGGTTTGAACAACACATTAGCTTTTTCCCACTGATGCAGAAGAGGAGGAAACATGTCCCTTATGAGCTCTTTCTCTGTGTAGGTCATTCTATCCTTTGTATTTTGTTCACGAAGGAGTAACCGTAGTCTCAGCATGTCTCGCACTGTTGGTAGTTCTGATACGGGAAGCTCCTTGCCTGTACCGACTAACAGGCTCAAGTGGCATGACGACTGACCTCTTGTCTTCAATTTTGGCATCTTAGGAATATCTGAAAAGAAAGAAAAACATTTAAGTATTTTATATCAATTACGATGTTTCAAAGTTTAGTCATTCGATGTTCTAAAATTCAATAAAAAAATATTTCATGGGATTACAACATAATTAGACAGAAGAGTATGATAATAATAAATAATTGTAATAATCAATAATCCATACTTACAGTTAAACTGTAGTATTCGTCTAGTAGAATAACTATGAAGTAGGTATAAGAGCAATAACATCAAACCACCGTCTATGACATCTAAGAGGCAACTGAGGACTGAGAGTGAGGGACAGTTCTATTCATGTTGTGACTTGTACATTGTACAACAACTATATGACCTTGAAAACACTCCATATGCGATCAGTGGGATAATTCTGTGACAGGTGAATAGTTAATCAATTTATGTCCTATTATTTAGTAAAAGAGTCAATTTCTGAAACTTTAAGGTAAAACTGATGTAGGTAAGGGTTATTTCATTTCATTTTGGTTGGCCAATTTCAAGTTTTGACATGAAAAGACACTATATTTTCACTACCAAAATTGATTTGAAAAAAGTTGACAAAATTGACACACCCTATATATATATATATATATATATATATATATATATTTAAAAAAGATAAATTTTATATCAAGTTAAGCTTTATATATTGCCGAATAACGTAGCATAAGATTATGTTAGTTAAGATATGGGATTAATGTGTTTAGTAAAATGTAACATTCGAAGGAAAAGGGATCAAAATGAAACAAAGCAAAAGAGAGCAAAAACTACCATCCTTGCGGGAATAGGATCAGTACATTCCCGCTTATATTCTTTCTTATTAGGTTCTTTCTTAGGCTTTTAGATTAGTTTAGGTTAGGTTAGGTTACACTTGGATCAGATAAATAAAAAGTATGAAAATAATATTTGCCGCAACTTCTTATTCAGAAGATGAGGTGTGAATACTTTATTTGTGATGGGAATAATGCTGCGAGCTGCTCGTAACCTGAATGGGTGGGTAGTGCTTCGTAAAGCAGTGAAACCTTTACAAAAATCTATAGTAACTGTAAAACTGCAAAATATATGTAAACGTACAAGAATCCAAACTGTAGTCTACACATTACTTAAATCTAACCGGGTGTCACGAGATTTGTAACCTTCAACTTTATTCAATCTCACTAAATGAAAATTAAAACAAATTACTTTTACTTTCGTTTTCACATTAAACTGATATATATATATATATATATATATATATATATATATATATATATATATATATATACACATACATACATACACACACACGCGTGTTTGGAGTATTAATCTTAATACAGCGACAGTTCACATACTATGGAAAGCGTTATATACAAATGAATAGAAATAATACAGTAATCTCGATGTTAAGTGCAGCTACAGACAGCTGATCTCGCCTCAAGAATTCCTTAGTTTAGAGAACAAACGGTTGAATTTAACACATTTCCAGCAAAAGAAATATATGAAAACGGTTTCCGCAGTACAAACTTACAGTAGAAATTTTTACGATAGTTGGATATATGAAAGCTTGGCATGGTCTTATATTTATATACAGGGTGTACATAAAGTCAGGATCTATTTTTGTGAAGCACTTGGAAATTATATGGAATTCAATCATAAAATGATAAAGTGGTAACATTTATTAAATAATTAAGAGTAGGATTCGACGTGACGCCCATCAGTATGCCTGCACAGCTCAAATCGTTCCGCAGCATTTCTAAACACATTCTGGAGCATTTGCGGGGTTACGTTATCTGCAGCAGTTCGTATACGTGTACGTAAGTTTTCAAGACTCGTAATCTTCGTCTGATAGACGTGCGATTTGATAAAGCCCCGTGCAAAGAAATCTAAAGGGGTTAAATCTGGTGATCTCGCTGGCCAAGGTCTGTTGCTTCCGCGTCCGATCCAGCGATTTGGAAAACGTCCATTTAGATAATCCTGAACAATTTTGGCATAGTGACAAGGAGCACCATCATGTTGATAGACGACGGTACTAACAATCCTATCCCCGTCGACTATCAACATGATGGTGCTCCTTGTCACTATGCCAAAATTGTTCAGGATTATCTAAATGGACGTTTTCCAAATCGCTGGATCGGACGCGGAAGCAACAGACCTTGGCCAGCGAGATCACCAGATTTAACCCCTTTAGATTTCTTTGCACGGGGCTTTATCAAATCGCACGTCTATCAGACGAAGATTACGAGTCTTGAAAACCTACGTACACGTATACGAACTGCTGCAGATAACATAACCCCACAAATGCTCCAGAATGTGTTTAGAAATGCTGCGGAACGATTTGAGCTGTGCAGGTATACTGATGGGCGTCACGTCGAATCCTACTCTTAATTATTTAATAAATGTTATCACTTTATCATTTTATGATTGAATTCCATATAATTTCCAAGTACTTCACAAAAATAGATCCTGACTTTATGTATGTACACCCTGTATAACACTTTTAGTTAGTTTCCGACCGAATTGCTCATTCGGACGAAGGTGAAACTTAACACTCCACCATAGACCCACCGTTTAATCGGTGACAGGACAATTGCGTCCTGGTCAAGTGCGTCCCGGACAAATGCGTCCCGGTCATTGGCGTCCCTGGACAATTGCGTCCGGTTTTATTTCGTCCCGGACAATTGCGTCCCAGACAATTGCGCACTTCCCCAACTACTATATGAAGTTTATTTATTAGAGAAGTGAATAGAAAGTTCATTGTGACTTCACCTACGCAATTGTCCAGGGACGCCAATGACGAGGGACGAGTATGTTTGTTATTGTAATTTTGTATGGGGTATAATGCCCGGTTAGATTAATTGAATGCCCAGTTAGGTCAACTGTATGCCCTTGATGATTGGTTAGGTTAAGTTGTGATATTTTCTTTAAAACTAACGAAACTAACTTTATCTTAAGTGGACGTAACCCATAAAATTTGACAATGATGTTGCTGATGATGGATAAAGTTTTAGAGAACAGTTTCGAGCAGAACTTATGAACATATAACAAGTTTAATAGGTTAAAATGAAAAGTATATTTGAAATTCCGATACTAACTTTCTATTCACTTCTCTAATAAATAAACTTCATATAGTAGTTGGAGAAGTGCGCAATTGTCCGGGACGCAATTGTCAGGGACGCATTTGTCCGGGACGCATTTGTCCGGGACGCAATTGTCCAGGGACGCCAATGACCGGGACGCATTTGTCCGGGACGCACTTGACCAGGACGCAATTGCCCTAGAACCCGTTTAATCAGGTCATCCTACGCATAATATGTGCTTAGAATGCATAGATAAACGAAATATCATAAAGAAAGACATTCTGTTCGTGTTCTTGACCCAGTGACGGTCGCCGATGCACTGCAAACTCTGTTGTTCATCCTTCCACACAATTGGTTGATAGATAAGTGGGCACCCTAAGGAGTCTAGTAGTTGAGGCGATGGGACTTGGTTCTGTTTTCGCGTTAAACTATAAGTCTAGACGATTTATAATTAAGTTGAATGGCATAATTATGTTATAACTTAAACAAGTTCTTCTGGTCAGTTTGTCTGCCCATATATATATAGAGTTTTCTGTCACTTGATGATATAAAGATAGCAATAATTTTATTTATAAATTGATATTTATCACACAACTTTTAAATGTGTTTGTGACAGTAGACTGTGTTAGGCATCAAATCCTCAAAGCCATGTTTAATTCGTGAAATGTTCTGAAGAAAATTTACCTTAATACGTGAATAGTGAGAATTAATATGAGCCAGAGAAAATCACATTAGCCTTTCATGCGGGAATGTGCTCCCTAACGGTGGGAATGAATACATTTATTATGATTACGCATAAGAGCTAGCCTAAAGGGCGAAATTACATAAATAGTCGGACTCAATTATTCAGGGCTAATCATTGCTTCAGGAGAAAGTTTTTGTATTCCTGTCTAATTCGGCATATTAATATTGTGTATAAATATATAATTTAGACGTGTGGCTGAATAAACCATTATTTTGTAATTAAAACTTATTTATTTATCTGGATATCAACGTCGAACATTAATTAGCACGTATTTTTAAACCTAAATTCAATGAAAACTCCATGAGAGTTTTTCATAAGTTGAATTAAGGGTGGTCTTTTGGGGCGCTAGGTGTTTATAAAGTCTCATTTGAAATTAGAATATCAAGGGGGGAATAAATATGAATAAATATTGCGGAAAGGTGTATTTAACCATCGTAGAAATTTCTAAGTGGAGTATAACAAATTGGATGCATTCGTTCTCTTTCCAGAATATAACAATCATCAATCATATCATAGTGGATATATATACAGGGATATTCAAATTGATTCATCCGATTTCAACTGAGAATACTTCCGTACCTATCAACCGTGCATCAACTGGGCATACACCACACGAAAGAGGAAATCTCCGAGTTTTATAAGATCACCGCGAGAGGGCTCCAAAGTCACGCCGTGGCCTAGCCTAGCAACAAACAGTCATTGTGAAAATGGCGTCCGCAAAGCAGAAGGCGTTTTGTGTGTTGCAGTTTTCGAGCTGTAAATCGGTAGTCACAGTGCAGCGTGAATTTCGTCGACGTTACAGAACAGATCCACCGGGTGCTCAGAGCATCCGTCGGTGGTATCGGCAGTTCGAGGAAACAGGATGTTTGTGTAAAGGCTCCGAACTCGCATTGTTACTGCCGTAGAGTCAGTGACAACGGACATGCTGGAGCGAGTATGGGAGGAATTCGACTATCGTGTCGACGTTGCTCGTGTAACTAGGGAAAGTCACATAGAGCATTTATGAGGTGAGAGACAAAATTTGGACAGTTTTTCTTTTGGTTGATGTATCACAAATCGCTCTGCATTTGTAACATTAAAAAATATTCTCATTTGAAATCAGGTGAATCATTTTGAATAACCCTGTATATATACTGTGTGTGTGTGTGTGTGTGTGTGTGTGTGTGTGTTTGCTTATTTCATGCGAGTAGCTGCTGTCGCCAGGGAAATTTTATCACGTCCTGAGATGGTTGAAAAGGTTTGTGGTCAAGGGTTCTATCAACGTTACCTTGGTAAATAATATTCTAGATGGTTTCATACTTTCAATAATGATGTCTGGTATCACCTTATGTACTAATCCTACTTAGTGGTTAGAGGAAATTTCTTCAATTGGTATATTATCTTAGTTACACTGGGGATGGTACCGCCTCTATTGTGGTGATCCTCTTGTACAGTACCTTTCATTTCACGAAGGTCAGTCTGGCCGCCGCCCTCATTAGACACGTTTAATAAATCCATTATTTCAATTAAACTTATTTTTAGGCGAATATATAAACATGTGTTATTTGGGAGGACAATAATTATATCTCAGGATTTGGCGAATCACTGAATCAGATCCATCCGAGTATATGACAAGTATGGTTGGTCAAGAAGATGGATTGCTAAGGGTCAATCTCTACCATGGAATGAGGTTTTCTTTTAGAAAGTTTGTGTAAGACTGGGGATTCATTTTTACACCATCATACACTCTGTATGGGACAGCTACTTCATTGCCTATCAATCCTGCCCAAAACATGACATTATCTCCACCTTGTTGGCGTCTTAATCTCGATGGTAGAAATTGGTTCTCAGTAGTCCATTTTCTTGACCAAACATCAAGTCCCTCAAGGGTTGCTTTTCATTCATCGGTGAACAGTACAGTATTAAAATCTGTTTTCACGTACTGACGCGCCCATTCATACAAAGCTGGGCACTTGCGGTTTTTTTGCGGTACTGCGGTACTGCGGTACTACCGCACTACCAAACCGGTACCGCATAACGCAGTACCGCAAAAAATGCGGTAGCGGTACTGCTGTACTTTCAGCGATCCTTTGCGGTACTGCGTTATGCGGTACCGGTTTGGTAGTGCGGTAGTACCGCAGTACCGCAGTACCGCAAAAAAAACCGCAAGTGCCCAGCTTTGCCATTCAACACGCTGCTTCTTGTACCTGGGTGTTAATGGTGATTGAATCGTAGGTTTACAGTTCTTGCCAATTGTTTGGAGGATTCCACATCGAGATGTTCTTGGTACATTATGTATGCCAGCCTGCTCAAAAACCTCTTTACTTGAGAACAATGGATGCTTTGCAATTTGCGCTTGATTAGAGATATCTACCGCCTTGTCACTTCTCTTATAGCTCCTTTATCACTTCGCTGCCTCATTTTGGTAACCTCCGCTACAAACTTGTTTACAGTTCGATAAGCTCTGCCAAACTTCTTCGCAATTTCAATAGATTTTGTATTTTCAGCGAGTAACTTGACTATTTTTCTTTTCTCAGTTAGTGTTAAATCCTTCTTCTTACCCATTTTCACCATTTAGATCCATAGATAGAATACTTGCTTAATAATTCGGAACACAGTATTTTACATATTTTTCAATAAAATGAGATAATTATTTTAATATCAAAATATTTTATCGAAATGAATACCATCAATGCTGCTATATATAGTGATTATGTGCTACAAATTTCATTGAAATCGGGAAAAAACTTTTGAAAACATTGGAGAAAATGTAATCTGCTTAATAATTTGGAACGCAGTGTATATATCTTGTAATTTTGTGGATTTTTAAGCACATCTTGAAGGCATAGGCAACAAGATGGTTATGGTTATGATTTATTAAAGAAACCTGCCCGTTACCAAACTGTGTTAACCCGATGACAAATGTCTCGTATTTCAGTTGAAGACTTTAGTTAGAAGTGATTTAGTGTTATTAAATAACGTCTAACGCTATTTTTCCTTGTGGAAAAAGGAGAGAAACAGACAAACATGTTTATATACATATATATAAAGAAACATTGTTGAGGGATAAATTGATGTCTTGTGTATAATAAAAATAATAATAATAATAATAAAAATAACTGGTAGTTTTTAAAACGCGTATATACAATATTGATCAAGTTCAACTTCGATTTACTTCATCGAAGATCTATGAACGTGTGTGTATATATATAGTCTGTGTGTCTGTGTGTGTGTGTGTGTGTGTGTGTGCTAAGATGGACAAGTGTTTTAAAAGAATAAATTGAAGTAAAAGGTTTATTACCTTACCTTTCATAAAATATATATATATATATATATATATATATATATATATATATATATATATATATATTATAGACGTTAATTAGTGACGAACGAGTCGAAATTTTACCAGTCACTTTCCATGCATTAAAAACGTAAATTATCAGATTTTCAGAAAAGATTGAGAGAGAACGTCGGATTAGTCGTCAGATTAGGGCGAAAACACCTTTGAAGGTAAATTCAGAGAAACTAGTTTGAAAGTCTTTAGCGAAAGAATTTGCAGCAGCTGCGAGTTGATCCAACACTGGTTAATGGAGCAAAACGTCTACCTGCGTGGTTGGGTGACAGGTAAAACAGAAGTTTCAAATAGTTTATCCCGAAAAAAATTTAGAAATATATATTTTAAAAAATCTGAATAGCGACTAATTTATAGATAAACACACCGGACAAAAAATTAGTCACCCCTCTCAGAATGTACCTAATAACGTGTGACGGCGCCTCTGGCCTTGATAACCGCACGAATCCGGCGAGGCAGAGACTCTACGAGGTTGTGCATGTACTGAACATCGATTTGCTGCCACTCGTTCATCAGCCGGTCCCGAAGTTCCGCCAGAGTCCGTGGGTGTCTATTCCTGCGCTTCACTTTCTGTTTCCAGCCTGAACAACACCTTCGACGCATTCAGGATTAAAGGCTTCATTGGACCTGCGATGTACTCGTCGCCTCCCATCATTGGAGAACAAACAAAAACGGGACTCATCGGACCAAATTACACGTTTCCAATCTGCTGCAGTCCAGTTTTTGTGCCTCTGAGCCCATTTATAACGTGCCAATTTGTGACTTGCTGTTAACAGCGGCCTCTTCCGTGGTACCCTGCTCCAGATGTCCATCGCATGCAGTTCTCGTCGCAATGTCCGTTCGGAAATTGGTCGCTGGAGAACCTCATTGGTTTCTTGGAGCAATTGTTCTCTGGTTTGAAAACGATTTGCAGTTACTAGACGAGAAACATGGCGGCGGCCCCTATTGTCGAGAATTGTTTTCCGGCCACAGTTACGCCGTCGATTGTCAGTTGATTGCGAACTACACCACTTTGTAAACTCGCTGGACAGTACGTGTTCACACACCAACAAATTGGGCTACTTCAGACATTTTGTGTCCGTTGGCTCTGCCAAACACGATGGCTCCTTTTTGCCACTGAGTAACGTCTGCCTCACGACCCATTTTGCAGACTGTATCCAACACACACTTTGTTCTTCACCACCTCACGAGACAGATCTGATCCTGTGTGCTACGTCACCGCTACTTGTCACTTACCAATGCTACATCAGCGCCCTCTGTGTGACCTTGAACTTCCTACTATCGGTGCTATTAGGGGTGACTAATTTTTTGTCCGGTGTGCTTATGTGCCTTAATATATATATATAATATATATATATATATATACAGGGCGTCCCAAAAAAATGTATACACACTTTAACAGCTGATAGCTCAATTGATGTTTCTTTCTTTCCAAGTTAAACCCATTAGAATTAATAATGGCAGTCAGACTAAGCTTTGAACAAAGGAAATTCATTCTATAATGCTACTGGAAGTGTGAAATCGCAGTTGAAGTGCAAAGACAGTTTAGGAGGGAGTTTCAAACAGATCCACCAACGCGACTTACCATCACTCGAATTAGAGATAAGTTTGAAGCCGATGGAACTGTTCAGAATGTCCACAAGAAGCGTTCCGGAAGACCACGGACATCGACAAGCCCCACAAAGCAAGAAAGAGTACTGGAAACGTATCACCAAAGTCCAAGAAAATCTGTGCGGCAAGCGAGTCGTGAGGTAGGAATTTCAGAATCGTCTGTCCAACGCATTTTGAAGCGCTGTCAATAGAAAAGTTACATTCCAAGATTAGTCCATGCTATTAATGAAGATGATCCGGACCGAAGAGTGGAGTATTGCGAGTGGTACTTGGCACGATGTGGATGTGGATTGAACGAAGGGGTTTCGTAGAATACCCTCCGCGTTCACCAGACCTCACACCACTAGACTTTTTTTATGGGGATACTTAAAAGACAAAGTCTACGCTATAAAACCTGCAACAGTCGCTGAATTGAGAGCAGCCATTGAACGAGAATGCACACAAATACCAAACGAAATGTTTCGTGATGTTTGCGATTCCATTGCTTCGCGTTATCAGCAGTGCCTGGACCAGAACGGACGTCAGTTTGAAAACAGGCGTTGACAAAACAATTAAATAATGTCTGTAGATTCTATTACATTTTGAAAATGAAATGTATTTTAATAAACACTGCCTTTATAATTATTTAAAGTGTGTATACATTTTTTTGGGACGCCCTGTATATATATATATATATATATATATATATATATAACCGTATGAGTAATTAATATTTGAATTACAGTGTGACGATTGGAGAAAATATTTCGAATAATTAGTTTTAATAATGTATACAGTATACATTTTAATAATAGGAGATCTATGAACGTATATATATATATATATATATAGTCGGGGAGTGTGTGTGTGTGATAATATGGAATCTATGAGCGCATATATATATAGTCGGGAGTGTATATGTGTGTGCGCTTTTATAGCAAATGGCTGCTCTAAAGTTAATATATATATATATATATATATATATATATATATATATACACACTGTGCCACCTGGTAGATATGTATGGCGGGCACTGGCTTCTATGCCAACTGGATGAAAGACACTTCTAAGCCAAGTGATGCTGTGAAGAGCATTCATTGTGCGATGCGACATGCCAGCAAGAACATCTCCCTCTCTCTCTCTCTCTCTCTCTCTCTCTCTCTTATCTTCCTAAGCTAGGTATACCCCTTTGAGGGGTGAGGACATCCCAACTTCTTCAAAGTCTCTCTCTCTCTCTCTCTCTCTCTCTTAGGTTAGGTGGATTCTCCCCGCTTGTGCCAGCTGGGGAGATTCCTCCGTTTTTCCTTTCTTTTATTTGGAACCCTGGGGGTGGGGGTAGGGGTTCCACCTTGCAACAAGGAGGGAATGGGGGTTGGCATTCAATTGATTAACATTGCATTGCATTTGGACTCTAACCTTTTGCGGTCATACTACTGATGAAAAACAAAATCTTGAAGTCCAAATCGTGGTCGGAGCAATATTTTTTTAGTCGAGAATCGCGAAGTCGTTGAACCAATCGGTAAAAATCGATCCGTTAAGCCACGCTTTCTTGCTGGCTTTCCAATGGACCGGAAGATGACACCGATAAACCTCTCAGAAAGCGTGGATTCTGGGAATGATAAACGCATAGAAGTTTCATCTTAAATTCGCCAGACGCATTCCCGCCCAGGAGTAATGTGAGCCGATCCTTAGCTGCTTTAAAGCCCGGTGCTTTCCTCTCCTCATGTGTCACGTAAGTGCGATTGCGCAAACGTTTCCAAAACAAGGCCATCTCATCCACGTTAAAAACTTGTCTCAAAGAATATCCACCTTCCACAATGATCTCTTACAGTTCTTCAGGGGATTTTTGGGTGCATCGTTATCGGCACTCGATACTTCTCCGATAAGCCCCGGTGAGTCCAGAATTCTCTGGAAAATTCTCGAAACCACGTGGTAGCAAAGAAAAGACTGGAACGCAACAACGTTAAAGCAGATAATGAGGACAACGTTGTATGAAAATATCCACAAATAATTGACAACGTTAAATCAACATAAGGTTAAGCGAGAGGACATTAAGCGGGGACTCACTTTATTCTGTTCACATTATAGCTGGGGATTAAACTTCATCCGATACGCCCATAGTTCTCACTTCGTTATGTTTATGACTTGATGACAACAAAATTCGTGTAATTGGAATATGGCTGTCTAATTTAATACCGATTGGTTGATTCTGTATTTTTTATTAAATCCCTAAATGATGTATACGATAAGGAAAGCGAACCTTAAACTTTAATGCAGGAATAAGTAATTACAATAAAATAAATTGAGAAACAGAAGGTGTAATTTGTAAGTGCTAATGTAGATGGAACATGGACTAATATTTCTTATCACTACAAACGCGAATGAAAAAACATGAGCGAATAAATATGCTTCTGGATTTATGAAAAAAGAAGAAGATATATATATATATATATATACACCCGCGTTACAACTAATTTAACTTAGCTCTCAATTAATAATCATTATTAAATAAAATTATTTATTTAATGCGAATATTCTTTATAGCTTTAATGAAATTCACTTATATTTTAATATACATGCAAAGTGACTAACTAACTAAATAACTAGTATACTGTATACTAAAAACTAAATATAGAGACGTCTTAACGATGTGCGAAATTCAATTCGATTCTTTACCAGCTGTAAAGCGGTATGGCTTTTTTTTTTTTTTTTACTGTAATGTTAAGCTTCTTGTTTCAGCTGTTACTTAGATAAATTTTATTGTTTATTCAGATAAAAAATTCGCACAGAGGTGTCACAAACATTGAGACGTAGGTTCGGTCATTTTTGTTTTGATGAAAGGCCATGACACGTTTCCATATTTTGGGTAGTCAACGAAATAATATATATATAATATAATTTTTAACTGACCTCCATACTCCCCAACCTCAGGCTTATTCCAACAACACATTTAAAGTATTTATTGAAACCAAATGTTACAGCCTATAAAGTGGACGAGCGTGTGATGCAAGACATTATCAAGAACAATATACTCTGCAGCAACCCATATGAGAAACTTAGTCTTGTTATCCAGTACAAGAGTTGAAAAGTGATTAAGTTCATAATGAAAAATAACTTAAATCAAGGTAATAACCTCTTGAAGGCCACTAATATAATCTACAAATTTGATTGTCGTCACGAAGGATGCGAACTTCGTTCTAATAGCTTTATTGGAATGACCACCACGTCCTTGAAACGCAGACTTACCATGCACCTATAGGAAGGTGCACCCAAACGGCACAAGGTAAATGATCACAATACAACTCTTACATGACAACAACTGGTGGACACTACGAACATCCTCAAACATTTCAATAGTCACTACAAACTACAAATAACAGAAGCTGTTTACATTCGAGAATTTTCTCCCTCTCTTAATAACCATCAAACGGGTCAGAACAGAACCTTAAGATTATCTCGACCCTCCAATAATCAAAGATGACCGCGGGTGGGGTCCCAGGTTGTTGACCTCACGTACCCGTTTTACACTTTCCAGTCTTCTCCCAGCAATCGGAATGCTAAGTTGTTTCCGCCATTTCATATTTAGTCTTTATGTAAATTATACCTAAGTATTCACAAATTTAAGATACTTTTTTATTTGTAGGTTTTTCAAATTTCTTATATTGGATTTTGAATTTTTTCAGATTAAGCAAATTTTTTTTTTTAATTTTTGAAATTTTTTAATTTTTAGGATTTTAAATTTAAATTTGAGTTAACTTTTACATTTCCACTAGTTTCACATTTTCCATTCTTCTCCCAGCAATGAGAATGCTGAGTTAGATTTGTAGGTTTATTAAATTTCTTAAATAGGATTTTGAATTTTTTCAGAATTTTAAGTTTAAATTTTGAAATTTTGAAATTTTAGGATTTTAAATTTAAATTTGAGTAGTTTAGCCTGATGATGCCCTAAGGAGGGCGAAAGCTCACTTTTATAACCTATGAAAATAAAGTGAAAATGACAATTGGGAATTTGCTTTTCTAGCTCTATGAAGAATAAAGAACATGCGAGTAGTGTGGGCGAAAAATGGACGAGTGCAAGAATGTTGCAATGCAATGTTGATCAACGTTGCAAAAGGTTTTGCAACAAAGGGGGTGAATGTTGCAACGGGAGGGGGTTATACAATGAATTAGGGAGGGGGTTATGCAATGAATTGGGGAGGGGGTTATGCAATGAAATGGGGAAGGGGTTATGCAACAAATCAATGCTGCAAAGGGGAAGGGGAGAGAGCTTTTAGGGGACAATGGGGGATGACCTCCCCCAAAGGGGTAACCTTAACCTAAGAGAGGGAGAGAAAGGAGAAGGAGGAGGGTCTTTGGGGGAGAAGGTGGGATGTCCTCACTCCCCAAAGGGAAACCTAACCTAAGCCTTAACCTAAGAAGGAGAGAGGAGAGAGAGTTCTTTATTCCACCAGAGTCCGTCGCATACTGAGCGTTAGGGCGGCTCGTTTTTACACTTTTTTCGATATTTGATTGGGGGTAGTGCGGAAAAGTTGCGATTTGGAGAGAAAATAAAGTGTGTAAATTTTTTTTGATCTAAGTCAATACCTTCCGGTGGCGGCGAGTCCTTAAAAATCGAAAAATAGGCCTAACGGGGTAGATTGGAAAATGGTTTTAAAGACTTACAAAATAAACAATAAAAATTTCAGCACAATCTGTTAATAACTTCCGGTGGCGTCTTAGCCGTTAAAATATCCAAAATATTGATTTAAAGCAAGTTTTAACAAAATGTTATACAAATGTTAATTCCGGTATATTTCTGTGCAAACAACCCTGAGAACACTATTATAGGCTTGAATAAATTAATAGCAGTCATTGAACAATGAACATTATATAAAAATTGTATAAAATTATATAATTTTTTGTGTGTTTTTAGGCCTATTTTTCGATTTTTAAGGACACGCCGCCACCGGAAGGTATTGACGTAGATCAAAAAAATTTTACACACTTTATTTTCTCTCCAAATCGCAACTTTTCCGCACTACCCCCAATCAAATATCGAAAAAAGTGTAAAAACGAGCCGCCCTACTGAGCGTCCAGGAGATCCGCATCTGTTATATAGAGGGTCTGGAGTTACCAGTTACCACTTATTTATTTATTTATATAAGGAAAGTTACCAGATACCACCATTTTAATTATTTATTTATAGGTGAGTTTCCAGAGACTCCTATATAATTAATTATATGCAGGGTTACCAAGCTGCACCATTTATTTTAATTACTTATTTATTAAATATAAAAGAAAAACAATAATTATTTTAATTAACTTCTCCGAAAGTGGCTATTTACTTTTGCCATTACTCTGTGCACAAGAGAGTTAGAGAGAGAGAGAGTGAAGCGTACTTTCTCTTAGATGTGTGCGTACGTAAAGTGGAATTCTCTGCTCCTTTTGAATAAAAAAATGTGTGTACATGGCTAAACACACACACACCTTATTCTACTTGGTATTATTTTTTTACAAGACTGTATTGTATTAGCCCTACGATTTAATTAACATCACACAGTCATAAATATATTATATATATATATATATACATATATATATATACATATAGTGTGTGTGTGTATGTATATATAATTTCATGAAATAATAGAAAATAAATATACAATCAAAATAGTTAATTCCATGCACAACTTGAACGAAGAATATGGGGTTGTTTGTGGTGGGTATATGTGCAATAAAAACCTATAAGAAATGCGAACGAAGAATATGGGGATGTTTGTGGTGGGTACGTGTGCTCTAAAGGCCTATAAGAAATACGAACGAAGAATATGGGGCTGTTTGTGGTGGATATGTGTGCACTAAACGCCTAAGATATACACGTATACTGAGAAGTCTACAGGGTGTCCCGTAAGTCTCCTTCTAAAATCTCATTAGGTGTTTTCCCAATCGTGCGAAGGTGTGAGCGGTTGTAGGATGAGGCCAATGATTCCAGAATGTCTATATATTTGTATGTGTTTTTAAGTGTAAAATAGCGGTGCATGCTTTCCTTTATGGTACGTTGAACTCTTTCAGCTAAAGATGCCTTATGTATAGAAATGGTAGTGTAGTAGCTGATATTAAACTCTCTCAACATGTTCTGGAAAGCTCGGCCTATAAATTCTTTCCCCATATCTGTACAAAAATAGGAAGGAACCCTGTTTTATTTCAACATCAGCGTTTTGGTAGCTTTATCAACTGTTTCAGGCGATTTATTTTTCAGAGGAATTAGCCACAGATATCTAGAGAATACATCTATTATGAATAGGATGTAGCGGTAACCATCGTTATACACTGAATATCTTTGCATGTCTGTTAAATCTGCTTGCCAAATAGAGTCAATCGAAGCACCTTTTTCTCATAGGCTTATGAAGTGTACAAGCGTCCTGCTAACGCAAAAACCTCTTAAAATCTTTTTTCCCTACTCCATCATTGTAAACACTTCTGTACAGTCTATCTACGCCTCCGTAGGAGGCTGGGCTAGAAATGTCATAATAACTTCTTAATATGTTAGCCATTTGCGTATTTTAGAGGCACGTGGGTAGGGTTGACCGTTGTTTAACCTCTTCTTTCTCCTCTTCAGAAGTGTTACTACCGAGGGTGATGGCGTTTTCAATTGTGGCATGTGCGATGCATGTTCCAAGTCTTTTAACCTGTTCAGATTTCCTATCATTGCTCTGGGGATATTTATCTGTTGTAGTCTTGCTTTAATATGCTTCCATCCTGCTGGGGATGGCCTATCCCACTTTCTCACCAGATCATGGACGATGTCTACGATATTCGATCCCTGTACATTTGCTCCTTCCACAATGATCTAACCTGTATCGGTCCACTGTGTGTTGGGATCATCATTCAATAGATTATAAAGACTTAAACCTTTATTCCTCAATGTATGTGGAGGGTGCTTTTTAATACATGCTCGATATGTTGTGGGGTCGACCCTTTATTCTTTGGTTGACCAGATCTATCATCGGGCACACGCCCTATGTCACCATCCCCATCGTTGTCCGTGCTGTGCCTAATAACCACAGGGATCTCTGTCGGATTCTTATAATTTTTGTACTCGTGAAGAAATTTCTGCAGAGCGTCTTGGTATAAGATTCTTTTCTCATCAGGTGTTTTTTCACTGCTTAGTAGGGCTAACAATTCGCTTTCCATTCTTTTAAGTCTGCTTTTACGGGGTTCTAGAACCGTTTCTGGATTCTTTGAACTTTGCAGTGAAGCATACATCTCGTGTGGAATCACTATCACTTTCTTCATTATATTAATCTAGTCAGTAAAGGACCCAAAATTGAAAATAAGGTGGGGAGGAATGACCCTCCTCATTGTACAATAATTCGTTTTTTCTTCCCCACAGTTTGACTTTTACGAGCGAGTGCACTTATTATGTTCTAACGGCGTAGGCGACCCTTCTGAGGGGGTTTCATTGATACACTGCAATTTATAACGTTAAGACAGATTTTACAGATGCATTTTAAAAAGTTGGAGTCCATATTTTTAGCAAACGTCTGTTGCATTGCCCGCGGCAGTCGATGATAGATTTTTATTAATTCATGGTCTTTGTCATTCTGGAATATACACCGTTTCAGGCTCGTTTGGAAATATATTCGTTCTTAGAAGAACCGTAAACGTGTTTCGTGGATGAAGGTCGCAGAGCAAATATCCGTAAAGCGGGCGTATAAACTTCCAAAAACTCCTTACGCTGATTCGGGAACATTTGATTAGCTAATATCCCAAATTTGTGATACATCTCTACTTTGCGCGAATAAGACTAGATATTGTGTATTTAACGACACATCGCGCATGTATCTATTTTTGAAAAATAGATTCTGATTCATGAAGAACACGCTTATGTTAAGATGGTGGAAGAATACTGTAAATGTCTCGGCAAACGTTTTATCCATCTCCAACATGAGATCGCCAATTACAATGACTGATGTTCATTTCCCTTTAACGAATTAACGTCATATACACCTTTGTGGAACAAAATATCTTGTTACTCGTTGAAGACTGATTGATACGTCGAATTGCACCATATAACTTTATACACAAATTCTGAGAACATCTCTCCCTTTTCTTTAATGATTTTAAGCATAAACACACTTTAACACATCCTGTAGGGCCACATATAATACATGTGGATGGGCTCGTGAACCTGAATTTTTCTACAGCATCCATTTCTAACACGTCACACTCCTAAGTGTGTCATTTACAAAATATAATAAATATTTAAGTGATGATCCTTATATTCTACAGTCTTGTTTTTCTCTTCTCCCACAGAACCGTGAATGACGATGCTGTACAGCACCCCATCATCGATATTACAGATAACCCCGACGAGAGTATAGTTATTGTCACAAACTCCATCCTCACTGCTGAGTCCACACCAACAATACCTGTAGCACGCGACAATTCAAAGCCAGGTATAGATGCGTCAGGTATGAAGCGTGCCAGGATTGCACCGGGTGTTAGACCCCCAGTAATAGTGCCCCAACCCTCTACGTCTTACGGCACAACCCCCACAATAGTACTTTCCTCAAATATACCCCTTTAATCCTGTTCAATTCCGGGTACATCCTCCAGAGCAGCAGCAGCTTCTCGTTCTGTAGAGGATGGCATAACATTCGAGTTGGTGCGCACCGCTACCCCCACCCCAGCCTTGACTAGAAATCGGTATATAGTCAGGGTTGATCCTAGATCCATGTATAGCAACGGTTTTGAACATGAACTACGGCGCGTAGTTGAACGTATTGTGGAGTTTGCCCTTTAGAACCGCGACGAACGTGAAGTCAGGATGAGACTGTCCTTCGGGTTCAGGTCAGATGACGGGGATGTACATGATTTTTGGGTAGTAATACCATTCAGACGCTTGGCAGCTGTAGGTATAGAGTATATATATATATTAGACCGCATAATGCAGGCCTCTCAAAGTAGTATAGTCTTCAATATGGACAACTTCACGATAAATATTGACCGTGTATTCCGTGTTGCGGGTCAGAGTGCCACACTTTATACTCTTAACTTTAATTCTCAGGCTACTTATAGACGGCATATAAACGCCGATCGTGGTTGCGGCTTTATAGCAGTAGTCTTGGCCCGTATGTTTACTGTACTAAATACGCGGGTCAAAAAACATTTGGTTGCTTATGGTAGTGGAACGTGCCCGTAAACTAGCTGTAAACTCTAAACTTGAGTTTGACTGTAATATGGGCCCTGAAGAGCTGAGAAGGGTAGAACAGGAAATGAATGTTCGTATAGTTGTATTTGGAATGGATGATCGACGTAGGATTGTGTATATTTTTAAAAGCAGTGTGAGAGATCATACAAGACCCGCTACTTATTTTAGGGCTGTCAGGAACAACGTATCTCCCCATCCGTAATATAAGGGACCTTTACGCGAGTTATGATAAAAGTCGAAAATATGGACGACATCATGATTTGTGAAGGGGGTATCGAGTTTGCGGATGATATAGTGAAATTGTAAAGATTGCCACATGGTATGTGAGCAGTTAAAAGCTCCAAATGTGAAAGCGTGTAGCTGAAGCTGAGAAGAGGGATTGTGATGTGTGTAGACGCACATTTTTCAATAATAACTGTTTTGAGCTCCATAAATCAATTGGCACGTGCAGGAAAATGAGAATCTGTGAATGTGGTATGTTTCATATGATGGATAATTGGGGGAATTTCAAGCATAAATGTGATGAAATTCACTGTTCTACATGCCATGAGAAATATAAGGCGGTTGGAGTAAAGCATGTATGTTATATGAAAGACGCTAAGCCTAAAAATAGCCCTTGTATAACTGTGTACTACGATATAGAAACATACACGAACGCTGAAACCAAAGAGGTTATTCCACATTTACTTGTAAGCCAGACTATCTGTGATGAGTGTATGGAGATCGAGTGTGATGTGTCACAAATGTGGTAAACGGACAAACGTTTTTAAAACGAATGCCCGATAGCTGTGAACTCTTTGTATCCTATATTGTCAAGTTAGCGGACAAGTTCCAAAAAATTATTGTGTATATTCTTGCCCATAACGCTGCAAAATTTGACACACAGTTCCTTTATAAGGAGTTGCTTGAGCACGAGTCATCTGACTTATTTACAGGTGATCCCTTGAAAAGAGGCAACAAACTAATACAGATGCAAATAAGAGGTAATGTACAGTTTAAAGGCACTTTATTATTCCCACCTTGTAAATTAGCAAAGCTACCCAAGGTGATGGGCGTAGCCGCTGAATTTTCAAAAGTATATTTCCCTTACAGATTACTCACTAACGAAACTTTAAATTACGTAGGACTACCACCACCCTAACATTACTTTAACTATGAACGTATGAGTACAGATGAACGTGAAGATTTTGACCGCTACTACAACAGTTTTAGTAAATCTAAACCTTACAATATAGCTGATGAATGTGAGCGTTATTGCGTGAATGATGTGCACGTGCTTAGAGTATGTTTCCAGGTCTTTAGAAGGATGTGCATAGGCCGATTCAAATGCGATCCGTTGCAAGTCGCAACCACGATCGCCTCATTATGTTTTACGGTGTTCAAGTATAACTTCATGCCTAAAGACACCTTAGCCATTATTCACAGAAACAGTCCCCGAAGTTATGGGCACAAGGCTATTTACTGGCTCATACACATACAGCAGCCGACAGGTGTTTACATAAAGCATGCCTGCAAATCAGGGGAAGTACCCATTAATGTTAATGGTCGTGTTTTTTGGGTTGATGGTCTAAGCGAAAACAACCGTGCCACTGGTGAGAAGACTGTGTACTCCTTTAACGGTTGCTGGTGGCAAGGATGCCCCCGTCCTGAGTGTGGAATCGTCAGAGATATCCACGGTAGATCTCCTACCGACAGTCTTGCGTGGACCCGCAACCGCGATCATCTTATACGCTCCCAGTTCACTCACAAAGTCTTGTGGAAGCATGAGTATGATGCACGGATGGAAACATGGACACTATTGTGAAGAAATAAACAAGATCAAACGTTCAATGGTGCTGGATCTTCTCAAATGCGTTGATAGCTTGTTCTGAGGGCGTACAAATCCATTCAAGCTACACTTTCCGCCTACGGAGGGCGTGAAACTCCATTACTACGACTTCTGTTCTTTATATCCCTACGTGATGAAGAACAATCCGTACCCTGTGGGACCTAACCTGCACACCATCGAGGTGTTTTCAACAAATTTGAACGGGTACTATTTCGGCCTTTCTTTCGTAGATGTGCTTCCCCCACGCGATTTATGGATGCCGATCTTACCCGTCGTTATAGATCACAAGCTCATGTTTCCCCTGTGCTTGAAGTGCGCAGAGGAGAACAATGGGGAATGTAATCAAACAACCAACCAGCGTAAGATCAGAGGTGTATATACAAGCTCAGAGCTGGATCTAGCTGTTCGCCATAGCTACAGAATATTGAAGATACATGAGGTGTGGAGGTTTCAGAAGCTACCTAACCTTTTCACACCATATATAAACGCTTTTTTGAAGGATTAGGTAGAAGCATCAGGGTATCCGCGAGGAGTTGATAATGAAGATGAAAATTCGGCTTACATTCAACGTTCCCGTGACCGTAAAGATACACAGCTTGACCGTTCCTAAATTGTAAAGAACCCAGGCAAGCGCTTTAGTGCAAAGTTCTGTCTAAACAGTCTTTGGGGAAAATTTGCACAGAATACTGGCAAAGGGAACGTTCATTTGTCAAAAAGTTATAATGAAGTCTGGCATTATGCCAATGCTCCCGGTAAAGAGGTCATGGAGGTCGTGAATGTAGATAATACGTACATAATAAAGTACAAAAATACCGAATTGTCCACAGATACCCCACGGTTTACAAACATACCTGTAGCCAGCTTCACAACGGCCTACGCACGCATCAAACTTTGGGGTCTATTGCATTCTCTTGGGCGGAGGGTTTTGTACGCCGATACAGATAGTGTAATATTCACAGCGAGGGAGGGTGAATACATGACTCCTATTGGCGAATTCCTCGAAGAGTTCACTGATGAGATCAAGGATGGGTATGGAGACATCGCATACGTCGACTCTTTTGTTTCAACAGGGCCAAAAACTTATGGGGTCCGGGTGAGGGTGAGGGAGGATATGAAATATATCGTGAAGGCTAAGGGTATCACGCTCAACCAGGCGAATTGGCGGGTCGTTGACTTTGATTCGTTGAAGGATCTAGTGTGCTTGGATGATGATGAGGGCGACCAGTCATCCCAACTAACTACTAACTGTAGGGACCCACAATTTTCGGGCGCAGAAGCTGGGGGACGTGAAGGAACTTATGGGTACGAAGGTGTGCCTTAATACCTGTAGGAAACATTACCAAGTGCCTGATACCTATGATACAGTACCCTTTGGATACCATAATCTTTGATATGTCTATTTAACGATGTGTTTATTTATTACACGTATTTGTAAAAAATACATATATACACATTTTAACTGCAAACAACACACAGTATAATTAATGTAAATAACGACGCTTCTGTAGAAGAGCGTTCCGCACAAGATGAGGAGGGAGAACGAGTAAAATGAAAAATGAGGTACCTCCCAGGAATCGAACCCGGGATCATCCAACTGCCGGTCGGATATGCTATCCACTACACCAAGGTCTTCGATCAATCAGAAGTCGTAATTCTCCTACATACGAGCGGAATCAAATGTCCTGAGGGGGCACCTTTGCATGCCGTACATATATACATTTTAACTGCAAACAACACACAATATAATTAATGTAAAGAACGACGCTTGTGTAGAACAGGGCATATGATTCCGCTCGTATGTAGGAGAATTACGACTTCTGATTGATCGAGGACCTTGATGTAGTGGATAGCATATCCGACCGTCAATTGAATGATCCTGGGTTCGATTCCTGGGAGGTACCTCATTTTTCATTTGCTCTTTCTCCCTCCTCATCTTGTGCGGAACGCTCTTCTACACAAGCGTCGTTCTTTACATATATATATATATATATATATATATATATATATATATACACACACACCTTGAATATTTCGTTTATTAAATAAATCGTGTTTCAAATAGCGTTTCACTTTCTCCTTTGTGTGTGTGTGTGTATGTACGTACAGTCGAAAGTTCTAAGCTCCGCCCACCTGTATGATTGGTCGCGTGACTCTTGCTACCTCCTGGGCATATCTCTTCCCTGCGTGTTCAGTTGACCGCTGCAAGCCCTGGGTCTCAGACGTATATTTTCCCACGTAGACGGAAAATAGTAATGACTACCTTTAATATTGCGTGTTCGACGTTTATGAAGTGGTATTCGGCAAAATGTGAAGATAAGGTTACTGAATGGCTCCCTATTTCTCTCTCCTTTGATACTTTTAAGGCTACATTGAATCGTGCGAAAGAACAAGAGGTACAAATACTCTACGGCTATTCTGGCGATAGCATTGCAGGATTTCGTGTACGAGTGATGTATTGAACTATGTTTTAGTACTAAACTTTATAAAAGCTTACATATACCGTGACGAAGAAGAAACAACACGTGCAGAAGAGAAGCAACGGTTATGGTTAGTGAGTCTTGTTGATGAGTGGTACGACAAGCGATATTATGTCATGTTGCATCATACCGAGTACTCGTACCCAGCGACTGAGAATGTAAATCTTGTCATCATGGTGAATCTTAAGTATTTTTACCACTACATTAATATATATCATGACGAGGTTTGTAGTGAGGTTGTGGCTAAAGGTCTGCGTGAGTATTTAACAGAATTTAGAGATGAGTATCGCATGCTAAGCAGAAAGGAAAAATATGGTCGGAGTGTGAATAAAATGTGTTTAGTTCGTGAAATTCCCCCTGAACGAAAATGTCTGGTGCGTATTCTGGGGATTGGGAGTGATAAAACATTAAAACCGGTATTGCTTCATGTATCGGAAAATTTCTCAAAACACCTACCCAGTATAATGGGATACAAGTATTCACGTTAGAACAACGCCGGACACGTTTCATCAGCTTATGGTGTGACTCACTCCTCCCGTCCAGCCGATCCGCTCGCCTTTTGCTCATAGTCATTTCAGAACTTGAACCAAGTGGACGTGCGCTACTCGAATACGATGGAACTTCCTTTGAGATGCATTCTCAATGCGGTGTACGGAGTGTCCGTGACGAAGTTATTGCGCGTGTTTAGGCGTGAAACCGGTGCCATTAACTATGTACTGGAAACGACTTGTAGACAAACAAACAAACGGAATGTTGTTTATTTAAGTGTTGAGGAGATTAAGAGAATCTTCGTGGTAGTTGAAAAGTGGAGTGAGAATTGTTATAAAATTCCTGCAGATGTAGGTACAAGAAGAGAGCAGATTAGTGGTACCCCCTTATATGCTATTGTTTACCAAGTGTACGACTGAACAAGGCGAGAATGGTATAGAGCTGGATGCTTATTTAAAAAGTTTAGACTCTTTGAAATATCATGAACTTTGGTTCAAAGCACTTGAGGGGTACAAGGCTGAGCAAACCTACGCCGTTCACCCTGAAGAACTATTTCTTTATATAATGAGCAGCTGTCGCTACGACTTAGAAGATTATTTCAACTGCCGCTATGCAGTATGAAGAAGACTTCACGATTGAAAAGCTCGGGTCGGAAAGAATAAACCCTCGATTGGAAAGGAGCGTTTATAAACTTGCACATAATAATGATGTTGTGACTAATGATGACGTCTGCGTGTTTTTGAATGTATTCTAGCCGTGTTTAAAGATAACTAGCCAACCGAATGTAAAGTGTGCACAAAAATAGTATTGAACGATATGAAGGCCATTTATCATACATCGAGTATAGGGATCCTTATAACTTGAGCGGTGAAATAATGTTAAATCGTATTTACTGCGTAGTGCAAAGCAATAATGATGTGATTGTAGACTCGATTACGTGCGAGTTTAGTGTTTTAGTTTACCGCAGTAGAAGATAAAGTGTATGTATTTTGATGTATATTTATTTTCAATATATTTAATTATTTAATATAATTGTGTGTATAAATATATACATATTTCTCCTGTACTGTTATATTGATGGTTATACTCCATCGTTTTGTATTATATTGTTTTTATCTTATTTTTTTATTATATATATATTCCTCATTCGTATTTCTTATACTATTATTATTTTTTATTTTATTTTTTTGAACATATATATTCCATCATTTGTATTGGATTGTAAAAGGGTGATCCAGAGAAATGGGACCCAAAAGAAACCCCTGTAACTCTTAAAGTATAAGTCCTTTTATAAAATCATACGCATCATTCGAAAGAGGATAGTTACAAGTTTGTACAGGATTGTATAGGTTTTGAAAATACAAGAGAAGATAAGATACAAAACAAAATAAAAGTGTTAGTTAAAACTAACCCTTCAAGATGACTGCATGGACTGTGGAACAGCTGCGTTTCATAACTGAGCAATATTATGAGCATGGAAGAAGTGTAGTTTCAGCTCAAAGATCTTTCAAGACAAATTTTCAGATGTCAAAATCACCTTCTAAGAGCTGAAACTACACTTCTTCCATGCTCATAATATTGCTCAGTTATGAAACGCAGCTGTTCCACAGTCCATGCAGTCATCTTGAAGGGTTAGTTTTAACTAACACTTTTATTTTGTTTTGTATCTTATCTTCTCTTGTATTTTCAAAACCTATACAATCCTGTACAAACTTGTAACTATCCTCTTTCGAATGATGCGTATGATTTTATAAAAGGACTTATACTTTAAGAGTTACAGGGGTTTCTTTTGGGTCCCATTTCTCTGGATCACCCTTTATATTTATTTTCTATTTCATGAAATTGATTCCAATAATTCGTCTAAATAAACAGAATGATGTAATGGTGTTTTATTTAGTTCCTTTGGTTGTATATATAAACTATATTATTATTTAATTATATGTATACCAAATGGCTGGTTACGTCTTCTAAACTGACTGATGGACTTCTAAGCCAACTGTCAAGAATATATGCATTAATTAAATAAATAGCGCTATCTGGCAACTCAACCCTAATGATGTACACCTGAACAAACCATTTACGTCTTCTAAGTCAGATTAAGCCTTCTAAACTGACTGACGGATTTCTAAGCCAACTGTCAAGAATATATGCTGCTGTTGGGAGAGGTGGAAATGGTAGTGGAAATGGCGCTCGGTGTTAATGGAATCCCACCTTTCCTTGAATAGCTTGAACAGCTGGACGTTGGGACCGGAGGAGGCGCCGAAAAACTCGTCGAACGCCTTGGCGGCGACGAGTTCGAGCATGTGGTGGCGGCAGGCAAGGTTGAGCAGAGCCTTGCTCAGCTTCTCTTCGATGAGCAAGCAGGTGCCCACGCGCGCGCCGGTGTTGGACGCCTTGTATCGAAGCTCAAGCCGGCGACGTGGTTTGCGATGCCCCAGTCCTCCAGTGCCTCGACGACAGCGTCCGCCATTGCTTGACCAGTGCCGATGGCGAGCTTTGGGACAGCGAGGAGCTTGGCAACTTCTTCGCCAGAGACAACGACGGGCAGCCGTTCGACGTTGTCCGCGCCCCCCGTCACCTCGGGCACCAGCTTCCCGTCCCAGTGTACGATGAATGGAGTGTCGGGCGCAAATGAAATGCCCGCTTGATAATGGCGGCGGCTTCCTTGCGGTGCTTGATGCGCGAGTGGTAGAACGACGACCGGTTGACGGTGAGTTCCGCAACATTGTGCCCAAGACTCGGCAATCGCAGCACGACGTGGACCGCCTTGTTGTCTGTGATGTACGCGGGTCGAGCGCGGTGGCCACCTTCGGTGTGATGACTGCTGTCGCCCGCGGCGTTTCGGCGGCGGCGGGGTGGCGGCGCTGGATGTTGACGGCTGGGCGTGGGCGTCGTTGCTTTGTCGAGGGCGCCGTGGGCTGCCCTCGCTGGAGCTGAAGTCCAGTTTGGGTCTTCTGAAGAGTCTATATAGTAGTCCGGCAGGAGACTAACTTGTTCTCCCCGAATCAAATGATTTGGAGTTAATGGTTCCGGGATCATTAATGTTGTCACTTACATAAGTGAGTGGTCTATTGTTAATGATGTTCTCAATCTCAGCCAGGAGAGTGAGCAACTCAAACAAGTGTATCTGTTTTTTACCATTTGCTTTCTTCAAGCAGTTCTTTACTGCTTGTATATTCCTCTCCCAGATAGAACCATACCAAGGAGAGGCAACCGGAATATACTTCCACTTTATGTTTGAATTTTGTATATATAATTGTGTGAATTCATTGCTTAACAAATCGTGGATGACTTGTTCACCAGCCTTGAAATATGTAGCATTGTCAGTCCAAACTGTCTTGGGTACTGAATGTCGTGCACAGAATCTCTTAAAGACAGCAACAAAAGACTCTGCTGTAAGGTCCTCCACAACATCCAGATAAACAGCTCGTGAGGCAGCACATGTAAACAGTACAATGTACATTTTTTGTTCAGTGTCAACCAACCCCACAGTCAATGCTCCTGTATAGTCAATGCCTACAGTCTCAAAGGGTCTGTTGAGAGTAACTCTCTCCTCTGGCAAAGCAGGAGGATTTGGTATCCTATAGGGCCTAGCATGAATACGCCTACATGTGATACACTCACTCAGGACTGTTTTAACAGTGATCCTTCCCTTGGGTATCCAATAAGTTTTTCTTAATGTAGTTAGTGTCTGTGGTACCCCCATATGATGTACATCATTGTGTGTGTTTGTCTGATGATTAATGTTGTCAAATAGCTAAATCTAGGTAAAAGGATTGGATGTTTGCTTTTGTAAGACAGTTTTGATTTGTCTAATCTCCCTTTACACCTTAGATGGCATTCCTCATCTCTGAACAAATTTAGATCCACAACTACTGATGGTACAGGTTCTTTTGTTTGTTTCCCATTAGTCAAGAATTCTAACTCTTTATTGTACTCCTTTTGTCGTGCATGCGCTATCCAGTACTTGGTTGCAACTTCTGTATAATTATGATTGTTTTTATTTAGCTGTTTGTTTATTGTAGTTAAACAGTTGTGAGCAAACCTCAAACAGTAAGCTGTGACCCTGACAAGTTTGCTGAAATCAGAATAATGTTCATAATTAGTGATTGGTTCAACCTTTTCATTTGAAAAGATTAAATTTAATGTCAAGTTAACTTGTTCCACAGGCCATTGGTCTGTATTACAGAGCCACTTAGGTCCCATGAACCAAGTTTTGTTTGACTTCAACAACTTGTAGGATAAACCTCTGGTCAGAAAGTCTGCTGGATTTTGTTTAGTTGGAACATAGTGAAAGTTTACTTGTAGTCTTTCATTAGCTTCAGCTATTTCTTTTAGCCTATTTCTTGCAAAGATATTCTTACTATTAATGCTAGCATTCCGTATCCAGGCAAGACAAATCTGACTGTCAAGCCAGATGTGGATATCAGTTATGTTCACAACATGGTAAGCATCCTTAAGCAATGAATTGGTTTTAATGGCTAACGCAGCAGCCAATAGTTCCAGTTGAGGTATGGTTCGGGTAGGTTTGAGGGGTGCAACTTTCCCTTTTGCATAAATTAGATGATTTTCTGTAGGACTTACAAGGTATGCACAGTACCCATAAGCATGTGTGCTTGCATCAGCAAACACATGAAGTCTCTGTGGCTTATCCCTAAACCCACAGCACCTTTGAATTTTAATGTTCTGCACTTTTGTTAAATCAGCAGCTAACTTCTTCCAAAATTTTTGCTATCCATTTGTTATTGGATCATCCCACCCAACATTTGTCATCCAAACTTCTTGGAGGAGAATCTTTGATTTTATTGTTGAAGGCAGGAATAGACCCATGGGGTCAAAATTTTTTGAAGCCTCTGATAATATTTGTCTTTTAATATTTACTTCCTCATCAAGTTTAAAACCTTTAGTACAGATTGAATCATGACTGATAGAAGATGCATCCAAATAACAGTTCATACCTAAAGTTTTAACTCTGTCTGATGGATCAGTAAGACCATTATTATCCTTTAAAATCTTTTTGTTTAATTCCTCATCATTTGAAATCCACGCACTAAGTTCAAAGTTACCTTGTTGCATAATGTTTTGAGAGTGTTCATAGACCTCAGATAATTCAGATTTTGTTGTTGTTGAGCCTATTAGATTGTCTACGTAAAAATGTTCCTTGAGGAAATTCATTGTTAAAGAGTTATTAAACTGGTTCAAATGATGTCTAATTGTCATTGCTAATAGGCTAGGTGAGCAATTGGCTCCAAACAACACAACATTAAATCTATAGGTTATGAGCCCTTTATTCAAATCAAATGGATCCCTGAACCATAAGAACCTAAGTTGGTTCTTGTCATATTCATTTTTTAGATTTATTCTCAAAATTGCCTTGAAATGTCACTTTGTACGGCATATTTATCTAACCTGAGGAGCCAAGTGAACACCTCTCCTCCTTTCTCTCCTTTCTCTTGGGGATAACGCCACCTCCAAGTTTCCTTGTTGCACCTACAGCATTCCCCCCCCCCCTTTGCTTTGCCAAGCAAAGGGGGGGTGGGGGATGCTGTAGGTGCAACAAGGAAACTTGGAGGTGGCGTTATCCCCCAAGAGAAAGGAGAGAAAGGAGGAGAGGTGTTCACTTGGCTCCTCAGGTTAGATAAATATGCCGTACAAAGTGACATTTCAAGGCAATTTTGAGAATAAATCTAAAAAATGAATATGACAAGAACCAACTTAGGTTCTTATGGTTCAGGGATCCATTTGATTTGAATAAAGGGCTCATAACCTATAGATTTAATGTTGTGTTGTTTGGAGCCAATTGCTCACCTAGCCTATTAGCAATGACAATTAGACATCATTTGAACCAGTTTAATAACTCTTTAACAATGAATTTCCTCAAGGAACATTTTTACGTAGACAATCTAATAGGCTCAACAACAACAAAATCTGAATTATCTGAGGTCTATGAACACTCTCAAAACATTATGCAACAAGGTAACTTTGAACTTAGTGCGTGGATTTCAAATGATGAGGAATTAAACAAAAAGATTTTAAAGGATAATAATGGTCTTACTGATCCATCAGACAGAGTTAAAACTTTAGGTATGAACTGTTATTTGGATGCATCTTCTATCAGTCATGATTCAATCTGTACTAAAGGTTTTAAACTTGATGAGGAAGTAAATATTAAAAGACAAATATTATCAGAGGCTTCAAAAAATTTTGACCCCATGGGTCTATTCCTGCCTTCAACAATAAAATCAAAGATTCTCCTCCAAGAAGTTTGGATGACAAATGTTGGGTGGGATGATCCAATAACAAATGGATAGCAAAAATTTTGGAAGAAGTTAGCTGCTGATTTAACAAAAGTGCAGAACATTAAAATTCAAAGGTGCTGTGGGTTTAGGGATAAGCCACAGAGACTTCATGTGTTTGCTGATGCAAGCACACATGCTTATGGGTACTGTGCATACCTTGTAAGTCCTACAGAAAATCATCTAATTTATGCAAAAGGGAAAGTTGCACCCCTCAAACCTACCCGAACCATACCTCAACTGGAACTATTGGCTGCTGCGTTAGCCATTAAAACCAATTCATTGCTTAAGGATGCTTACCATGTTGTGAACATAACTGATATCCACATCTGGCTTGACAGTCAGATTTGTCTTGCCTGGATACGGAATGCTAGCATTAATAGTAAGAATATCTTTGCAAGAAATAGGCTAAAAGAAATAGCTGAAGCTAATGAAAGACTACAAGTAAACTTTCACTATGTTCCAACTAAACAAAATCCAGCAGACTTTCTGACCAGAGGTTTATCCTACAAGTTGTTGAAGTCAAACAAAACTTGGTTCATGGGACCTAAGTGGCTCTGTAATACAGACCAATGGCCTGTGGAACAAGTTAACTTGACATTAAATTTAATCTTTTCAAATGAAAAGGTTGAACCAATCACTAATTATGAACATTATTCTGATTTCAGCAAACTTGTCAGGGTCACAGCTTACTGTTTGAGGTTTGCTCACAACTGTTTAACTACAATAAACAAACAGCTAAATAAAAACAATCATAATTATACAGAAGTTGCAACCAAGTACTGGATAGCGCATGCACGACAAAAGGAGTACAATAAAGAGTTAGAATTCTTGACTAATGGGAAACAAACAAAAGAACCTGTACCATCAGTAGTTGTGGATCTAAATTTGTTCAGAGATGAGGAATGCCATCTAAGGTGTAAAGGGAGATTAGACAAATCAAAACTGTCTTACAAAAGCAAACATCCAATCCTTTTACCTAGATTTAGCTATTTGACAACATTAATCATCAGACAAACACACACAATGATGTACATCATATGGGGGTACCACAGACACTAACTACATTAAGAAAAACTTATTGGATACCCAAGGGAAGGATCACTGTTAAAACAGTCCTGAGTGAGTGTATCACATGTAGGCGTATTCATGCTAGGCCCTATAGGATACCAAATCCTCCTGCTTTGCCAGAGGAGAGAGTTACTCTCAACAGACCCTTTGAGACTGTAGGCATTGACTATACAGGAGCATTGACTGTGGGGTTGGTTGACACTGAACAAAAAATGTACATTGTACTGTTTACATGTGCTGCCTCACGAGCTGTTTATCTGGATGTTGTGGAGGACCTTACAGCAGAGTCTTTTGTTGCTGTCTTTAAGAGATTCTGTGCACGACATTCAGTACCCAAGACAGTTTGGACTGACAATGCTACATATTTCAAGGCTGGTGAACAAGTCATCCACGATTTGTTAAGCAATGAATTCACACAATTATATATACAAAATTCAAACATAAAGTGGAAGTATATTCCGGTTGCCTCTCCTTGGTATGGTTCTATCTGGGAGAGGAATATACAAGCAGTAAAGAATTGCTTGAAGAAAGCAAATGGTAAAAAACAGATACACTTGTTTGAGTTGCTCACTCTCCTGGCTGAGATTGAGAACATCATTAACAATAGACCACTCACTTATGTAAGTGACAACATTAATGATCCCGGAACCATTAACTCCAAATCATTTGATTCGGGGAGAACAAGTTAGTCTCCTGCCGGACTACTATATAGACTCTTCAGAAGACCCAAACTGGACTCAACGACATGATGAGCTCCAGACTAAGTTACAACATTTAACTAGAGTTAAAGCTCATTTCATTAAACAGCGGAAAACTGAGTACTTGATGGGTCTAAGGGAGAGACATAAACAAATGACTAAGAAGGATTGGTCTGACACAATTAAGGTAGGGGACCTTGTTCTCATACATGACAGTACTCCAAGACAATACTGGCCTCTGGCTAGAGTTTTAGAACTCAGACCAGGGGCAGACGGGGTAACAAGAGTGGTCAAATTAAGGACTTCAACGGGTGACACAACAAGAGACATTTCTCTTTTGTACCCCTTAGAGCCTGGACCCAAAACAATGGACTTTGGAGAACCTTCTCCACCGCCAGTAACAACTGGAGACACTGAACTTCCAGTAACTATTCCTTTGACAGTAGGAGTGGTAACGCATCCTACTACAACATTGACAGACACATGACCTCAGCGACAAACAGCATTAAAGGCGCGACTAGTTTTACAACAAAAAATAGATGCTGGGGAATTGTAATTTTATCTTCTAACTTTCACTTTTCCTTTTCTTATGGTAAAGACCATAGACAGTTTCATCTTATGGATGTATATTTTCTCTTCTAATTAAATGCTACATCTTCTCCATGAGATGGTGAGGATAGTCACTGTTAATCAGATTAACAGGCATTTACAGTCAAATAGTTAGCTAGTCTATACTCAGACATAAAAATTGGTGACATTGACACCAAAATTTTTATCTCCCGGGGCCCCCAGTATATGGAAAACTGATGTGTGGGTAGTTGGGATGTAACGAAAATGGTTCACTGAGTAGGTAGGTAGTTAATCGAACAATTATTAAATTCCTTTTATGTCAATAACTGGGTGGATGAAACCAATTGGTTGCTCACCAGAGTTATTCTCCACACTAGTATTTATATACTGTGTGACAAGAGCGTGCTCGGTAATAGATATACATTACCGATCAACCAACCAAAAAAAACCAAGAGGTCGCTGGTGGAAAAAGCCCAGCGAAAAGGTGGACAAGGGAGAACGAAAACGAGGAACGGGGCTACAAGACGGAACGAGGGAAGGGGGAAGAACAAACAACGGAAAAAAGATCCCCACCAGCAAGTACGCTCTCAACAATTAAACAAAAGGGGAAAAGGGTCTCTAATAACTAGTAGTAAGTGACTAATTGTGTTTTTAACCCAGTTAGAAGTAAACGCAGTAAATTAAGCTGGGTCAGACAAATTAGGCCTACATTGTGGCCTAAGACCTAGCATCAACTCATAGCGTAACAAAGGTGAAGGTAGATTGCCCTAACCTAATTTGGTGAGGAATCCTACTGTGGACCTCAATTTATCTGCCCGCTCTGGACCATTTCCGGAATCTCTAGGCTGACCCCTACAAGGCTAGACTTAATCTACTCTATAGTTAGACTGTGGATATAAGGGGTGGGTTAATTGTGGACCAATTGATACAGAGCATTTTTCACATAAGGTTTAAAATGAATGGTGAAGTAATTGAGGAAGTACAAGAGTTTAAGTAATTGGGTCAAACTATTACCAGCTCCTTGAGTGATGACTCGGATATAAGAAAACAGTCTCGAAGCCTGTATGCTAAAGCGAATATGACCATAAGGAGCTTTCGTTTCTGTACAAGTGAAGCTAAAGACACACTCTTTCGTACTTTCTGCAGTAATATATACGGTCTGCAACTCTGGGTGAATTATAAAAAAGGTTCTGGCAGTACCCTAAATTTGCTGTACAACAGTTCTTTTAGACTCTTACATAAATTACCCCCGAGATGCTCAGCTTCGCAAATGTTTGCTACCCGCAATGTCCCGAGCTTCCCGGAGGTAACAAGACGTGCTCAACACATTCTAATGCAAAGAATTAAAAAATCAACCAACCCGATCATCCAAGCTATCCATGAGTCCTGCCATTTATCCTCTAAGGCCTAAGCTATGGACTTCTTGGTACGAAAACGTCTGTCTGTCTGTAGCTCCACTTAACTTCGACAGTGCAGTATTATTTCTAATCAATTGTATATATTTCTACCCTTAGTGTATGAACTGTCATTGTATTAATAATATTTGCCATATGGACTATAGTCTGCCAATAAACCTTTTCATTTTCATTTTCATATAGCAAAATTGGGGTAGAGTTACCAGATGCTCTTATTACGAAATGTATTTAAATCAATATATTTAATTTAAATACTCTTAACACGTGTACATATATATGTAATAATAACAATAAGTCAATATTTAAATTTAACACATTGTGGTTTGTCAAGACCATAGTTCTGGTACGTTCTACGGTCACAATGACTGAAAGGACAGTGAAGCATGCTGATAATGACATGAAATCATCATAAGATCTAATACTTTTTGTCTAAGTATATGCAATTTGCAAACTCCTCTAAAGTGTATAATTATAATCAGTCGTGTGATGGAATAAATCTTCAAACTACTTTTGCCGTGTATATATATATATATATATATATATATATATATATAATATAATATATCTTGTTTCATGTTTCATGATTATGCAAAGAAACTAGGCTGTGGCGGGGTTATCTAGCTATGTTGCTCGACATAATACTTAAATACTATTTAAATTCGGTTGTGATGTCCGTTACAATAAGGAAAACAATAAGAGAGAACTTTATAAATTTTAGACAATGAGGAAACCTGTAAACTGTGGAGAGACTTGCTTGGTACTATATACGATGCAGGCAGGAAGGAGGGCCAATCGCGAATCTCCGAAACTATTGAAATTACACCTTTTTTGAAAAGACTGTGTAGTGTGTAAGATGCATGCGTGTGTAGTAAGGGATATAGTGAGAAGCGCGTGTTTGAGAGTATGCTGGACTGCTTACAGGGTAGACGTGACATGTAAAAAGGCCAGATGAAGAGGACAGTGATGGGAGAAACAGGGTTCAGGCACTTCCTGCCTTCTGCTGGAATGCCACATACAAACTCCTTATATATATATATATATATATATATATATATATATATTATATATATTTATTTATTTAAATTCGACTCTTGTAAATATGCATAGCGGGTTATTATGAGTCAGAAGTTATAATGAGATCGATGTACAGTTCCCTCGAATGATCTGTTAAATAATTTTAAATTAAATATTAGGGCTCGCTTACGCCATTGCAGAATCGAATATCGCGTGATGATACAACTTTCAGTTTTACGTTTTTAATACAAGTGAAAAGCGTATGGTGCGTTCTATGAGTACATTATTATGATTGAAAGTATTTTTGTGGCCATTTGTACAGAAAATGATGTTTTTATACGAGATCTGATATCATAAAGTATTAAATTATAAGATTTTAAACGTTGTATAACGGTAGGCTTCAGTCTGTAAAGACATGATTGGTACAGCTAATGACAAAAACAATAAGCATGAACATTCTGTGTGATTGATGTAAACAGTGGCCTGACTGGTGTGAAAACAAATACGTTTATTATGAGAATTATGAGGAATTGTGAACAGCCGTTAAATTAGAGAAATGATAATTAAAGTAATGTGAATAGTCCTAACTATAACTACAAGTAGAAAGGTTCTTAATGAAAAATCTCTCAACTTTCAGTACCTATTTCCCGCTGCATCTATTTAAAAATGACAACCCACACAAATTCGACATCCCGTTTTCTTTAATTGCATCTAATAAGAAATTTTTTACCCGAACCTACTTACATATATATGATATATATATATATATATATATATGAAAATTATTTCACGAAGGTAACACGTGAAAAATATTTATGATGAATAAAACCACGAAGGAAAGGAAACACAAAATGGTGCTCAAGCGCTTTCGTCTAATGACATCCTCAGGAACACTGAAGTACATAAAAAGGGTTAAGCCTATATATAGGTTACAGAAAGAAAAAAAAGAAAAAATAAATAACATACATACACACACACACACATATATATATATATATATATATACATATCTATATATACAAATACATACATACATACATACATACATATATATACAATAAACAGAGAAGTAAAAATAATAAAAAAAAAATTAAAATTAAAACCTTAAAGGATTACCAGTGAGGCGTACAAATTTGTAAGGAAAAATATCGATTTTTAGCACAAGATCAAATGGATTATAAAGATACAAATTTATACTGGAACTCTGCCGGGTTTTAACACAATGCTGCCTATGGTCAGGTTTCGATATATATAAAAAAATAAAATGCAAATTAAAAGTTAATCGATTTTTAGCACAAGATCAAATGGATTATAAAAATACAAATTTATACTGGAACTCTGTCCGGGTTTTAACACAATGCTGCCTATGATCAGGTTTCGATATATATAAAAAAATAAAATGCAAATTAAAAGTTAATAAAGTAGAAGACAAGTTTACCAAAGATTTAATGTTTTACCCTTCTTATCTAAATCTTTTTTAAAGGAATTCAACATAACAGGATCGAGTTGAAAAAGACCTTTGCTTATGTTGAAGTTATTTGAAAGTTGGATAATGGCAGACTCAAGAATATTTCTATTAACAATGTTGCTTGAATGGAATAAAACTGAAGCATTATTCCAATCAATACAGTGGGCTAACTCTGACAAATGGACAAAAAGGGCACTGGACAACTGTCCTGTTCTAACGGAATATTGATGCTGTTTTATACGTGTGTGCAAATCCTTTCCCGTCTGACCTATGTAAAAGGAATCACATTGTTTACAACCAATTTTATAGATAATGCCTGAATTATTGGTAGGGCTATTTTTTACTATGATATTTTTCTATTACTTATAAACTCTCCAAATGGCTTGTCAAAGTCTTGTCCCCCATTCTCGGAACTATCTCTGATTCACATGTAAAAAATTCCATGGATCTTACGGAAAAATTGAATAATGCACGTACTGAAACTAACGATAAATTGATTAGTTTTGATGTTTGCTCATTGTTTACAAAAGTGCCGATTGACGATATGCTTGACTTTCTCTCCCAAGAATTACATAAGTATGACCTGCCACTACCTTCACACATTGTTTTGGAACTCATTAAGCTTTGCATCAAAGACTGTAAATTCACTTTCAATAACGGGTATTATCAACAAGTTTTTGGTATGGCTATGGGCAACCCCTTATCGCCCCTCCTCTCCAATATTTATATGGAGTTTTTCGAAATTACCTATATTCCGAGAATCCTGGGGGTTGGCATCCCTTGGTTGCGGTACGTCGACGATATTTTGTGTATCTGGCCCATGAATCGTGACCTGGATAGCTTCCTCCTTCAGTTAAATGATCAAGTCCCCTCCATTAAGTTTACTTTAGAAGTTGAGCAAGACAATTCAATCCCATTTTTGGATGTGCGTGTACATAGGGAAAGCCCAGGTTTTAAGTTTAGTATCTATCGGAAAACGACAAACAATTTGTCCTACGTACACTTTTACTCGGGACATGATACCCCCACTAAGAAGGCCATATTTTCATCAATGTTTCTCCGCGCCCTTAGGATCGCCAGTCCGGAATACATCGATGCCGAATTGGAAAAAATCAACGGTATTGGAAGTGATTTGTGTTATCCATCTGCGTTTATGAATCTTGTCTCAACAAGGCAAAACGAACTTTCTATCGTGTCAATATTAACACTCGTACTTTGTCAAAAAATATTTTAGTACTTCCATTTTTCCCGGGCTTTTTAGGCATTGCTAATGTACTTAAACTTTTGGATATTAATGTAGTATTTTCATATAACAATATTGTGAAAAATATCATAGTAAAAAATAGCCCTACCAATAATTCAGGCATTATCTATAAAATTGGTTGTAAACAATGTGATTCCTTTTACATAGGTCAGACGGGAAAGGATTTGCACACACGTATAAAACAGCATCAATATTCCGTTAGAACAGGACAGTTGTCCAGTGCCCTTTTTGTCCATTTGTCAGAGTTAGCCACACTGTATTGATTGGAATAATGCTTCAGTTTTATTCCATTCAAGCAACATTGTTAATAGAAATTTCTTGAGTCTGCCATTATCCAACTTTCAAATAACTTCAACATAAGCAAAGGTCTTTTTCAACTCGATCCTGTTATGTTGAATTCCTTTAAAAAAGATTTAGATAAGAAGGGTAAAACATTAAATCTTTGGTAAACTTGTCTTCTACTTTATTAACTTTTAATTTGCATTTTATTTTTTTATATATATCGAAACCTGACCATAGGCAGCATTGTGTTAAAACCCGGACAGAGTTCCAGTATAATTTGTATTTTTATAATCCATTTGATCTTGTGCTAAAAATCGATTAACTTTTAATTTGCATTTTATTTTTTATATATATCGAAACCTGACCATAGGCAGCATTGTGTTAAAACCCGGCAGAGTTCCAGTATAATTTGTATCTTTATAATCCATTTGATCTTGTGCTAAAAATCGATATTTTTCCTTACAAATTTGTACGCCTCACTGGTAATCCTTTAAGGTTTTAATTTTTTTTTTTTTTTATTATTTTTACTTCTCTGTTTATTGTATATATATATGTATGTATGTATGTATGTATGTATTTGTATATATAGATATGTATGTACATTCAACTGCAAAGAACACGCAGTATAAATAACGTAAAGAACGACGCTTGTATAGGAGATATTCCGCGCAAGACGAGAAAGAGAAAACAACAAATGAAAAAATGAAGTACCACCTGGGAATCGAACCCGGGATCTTCCGATTGCCGGTCAGACGCGATAACCACTACACCATGGACTTCACTCTTCCAAATGCCGTAATTCCTCTACATACTCGCAGAAACCAATGCCCCAAGGGGCACCTCCCGCATGCCGTAACATTATATACATTCAACTGCAAAGAACACGCAGTATAATAACGTAAAGAACGACGCTTGTATAGGAGATATTCCGCGCAAGACGAGAAAGAGAAAACAACAAATGAAAAAATGAGTACCACCTGGGAATCGAACCCGGGATCTTCCGATTGCCGGTCAGACGCGATAACCACTACACCATGGACTTCACTCTTCCAAATGCCGTAATTCCTCTACATACTCGCAGAAACCAATGCCCCAAGGGGGCACCTCCCGCATGCCGTAACATTATATACATTCAACTGCAAAGAACACGCAGTATAAATAACGTAAAGAACGACGCTTGTATAGGAGATATTCCGCGCAAGACGAGAAAGAGAAAACAACAAATGAAAAAATGAAGTACCACCTGGGAATCGAACCCGGGATCTCCGATTGCCGGTCAGACGCGATAACCACTACACCATGGACTTCACTCTTCCAAATGCCGTAATTCCTCTACATACTCGCAGAAACCAATGCCCCAAGGGGGCACCTCCCGCATGCCGTAACATTATATACATTCAACTGCAAAGAACACGCAGTATAAATAACGTAAAGAACGACGCTTGTATAGGAGATATTCCGCGCAAGACGAGAAAGAGAAAACAACAAATGAAAAATGAAGTACCACCTGGGAATCGAACCCGGGATCTTCCGATTGCCGGTCAGGCGCGATAACCACTACACCATGGACTTCACTCTTCCAAATGCCGTAATTCCTCTACATACTCGCAGAAACCAATGCCCCAAGGGGGCACCTCCCGCATGCCGTAACATTATATACATTCAACTGCAAGAACACGCAGTATAAATAACGTAAAGAACGACGCTTGTATAGGAGATATTCCGCGCAAGACGAGAAAGAGAAAACAACAAATGAAAAAATGAAGTACCACCTGGGAATCGAACCCGGGATCTTCCGATTGCCGGTCAGACGCGATAACCACTACACCATGGACTTCACTCTTCCAAATGCCGTAATTCCTCTACATACTCGCAGAAACCAATGCCCAAGGGGGCACCTCCCGCATGCCGTAACATTATATACATTCAACTGCAAAGAACACGCAGTATAAATAACGTAAAGAACGACGCTTGTATAGGAGATATTCCGCGCAAGACGAAAAGAGAAAACAACAAATGAAAAAATGAAGTACCACCTGGGAATCGAACCGGGATCTTCCGATTGCCGGTCAGACGCGGATAACCCACACCATGGACTTCACTCTTCCAAATGCCGTAATCCTCTACATACTCGCAGAAACCAATGCCCCAAGGGGGCACCTCCCGCATGCCGTAACATTATATACATTCAACTGCAAAGAACACGCAGTATAAATAACGTAAAGAACGACGCTTGTATAGGAGATATTCCGCGCAAGACGAGAAAGAGAAAACAACAAATGAAAAAATGAAGTACCACCTGGGAATCGAACCCGGGATCTTCTGTAACCTATATATAGGCTTAACCCTTTTTATGTACTTCAGTGTTCCTGAGGATGTCATTAGACGAAAGCGCTTGAGCACCATTTTGTGTTTCCTTTCCTTCGTGGTTTATTCTCATATATATATATATATATATATGATAATAATAATCATAATAATAGCAAGATTAGTATCAACTAATAGTCTTTAGAAGAAAGTTAAATCTAACCTAACCTGAAAACAATTACTGAGAGAAATATATAGCAATATTGGGGGTATAGTTGCCAGATGCTTTTATTACGAAGGAATTGAAATCAATATTTAATTTAAATACTCTTGACACTGTACATATATATATGTAATAATACAATAAATCAATATTAGTAATAATATTTAGTGGATGTTTAGAGGAGGAAACAACTTGGTGATTTGTTTAAAGCATCGTTACGCAACTTGATGTTCTTTTAACACATGTAATTTATAACGAATTTGCTGAACGGTAAAATTATTAGTTCATATACAGAAGATAGCATGTGTAAGTGAATGTAATGGTATATAGCGATGTAAATAACAGAAACTACATATTTAAAGTAAATAAAGAAATATGCGTGTACTATATGATATATTGTATTTGAAGGTCATCTCGTTTGAAAATAGCCAGTTTCCCTTAAAAAGAGAGAAATTAATTTATTTTAAATTAAAATGATAAATATTCATTTTATTTTTCATAATGCAGATCTTAAACAAAGACTTGTATTCGGTTTAAAAATATGATCACTCTGATTTTCATTTGTATGTTCGCAATTTGTTAACATTTGAAAATTGGATGTGTTGATGCGCAATGTGGTTAGGCTTATTAAAACCTTTCAGATATTCGTTTCCATTTCTACTGTCTGGCGGAATTTGCCTGAACTGGAAGTACTCGAATGTATGTATGTTTTTGCATGTTTGTTCTTGTTTGTCTCATGAAAGGACTTTTTCAAGAAGGAAGGCGAGGCTCAATCCTTTCTTAAATTTGTTTGAAGGAAGGTGAAGACGAATCATTTTTAAAATTTAATTTTTTAAATTTAATTTTTTAAATTTATTTTTTAAATTTATTTTTAAATTTATTTTTTATTTTTTCCCCCTCCCCCCCCCCCCCTTTTTCCCCCTCTTTTTTTTTCCTTTTTTCCCCTTTTTTTTTTTTTTTTGAAGGACCATGAAGGACCATGAAGAACACCTCATAAAGGAGGGACCGCCAGGAAGGACGGTGGAGGACCGCCATGAAGGACGGTGAGGGGGGGAAATTTTCAAATTGATCCATTCTCTGTTTCCCTTCTTGCGGGTATACTACTCCTTATATCCAAAGATTATAAGGAATGTAGCTAGTATTGTATCAGCTCTACCACCCACAAAAGTCAGTGTAGAACGCCTCTTTTCAGCACTGAGAATAGTGAAATCTGATTTAAGAGCATCAATGAAGGATGACTTAGCAGAAGCCATTTTATTTCTGAGGACAGGCATGTAATGAAGATGTATAAAAAGTAATAAAAATTATTTTAATTTTTTTAAAAGGCTACATTTTCCAAATAAACATTCTATAATACAAACGAATAGTTTTTTTTTTTGTCTTTTTGTAAAACATTTTTTTTGTCATGAAAGGTGTAGGTAATATTATTATTAATAAATGATAAAAAAAGCCACAAAGGCATAGCTATAGTCATTAGAATTTAGATAATAGCTGCAACAGGCTTTGGTCTAAATTTTAAAAAGTAGCCTGATGAATCATGTGATGGTGATGAAATGTTTTGTGTGGCTGCCTGCTATGGCCTATGAGTAGCAAGGTACAATTTCAAGAGATTTATCAATCATTATATATGGTGAGAGAGCTGGAGCCGGACCGGAGCCGGAGCTGGGCATAAAAAAATGCTGGAGCCGGAGTTGGAGCCAGAAATTTGAAAATGCTGTAGCCGGAGCCGGAGCCGGAGCTTAAGATTTTGGTGCCAGCTCCACAGCCCTGCATTAAAGAAGCTAGACGAAATTTGGACATAACCTTCAGATACATTCCAACAAAACAAATCCTGCAGACTTTCTTACAAGAGGATTATCCTGTTAAATTACTAAAATCCAACAAAAATTGGTTTCATGGACCTGAATTCATTCAGGATGAAACAATGTGGCCAGCAGAACAAATTAATGTAAAACTTAACAACATGATAACCACAAATAAAGTTGAGCCACTATTAGATTATAACAATTATTCTGACTTTGGCAAACTTGTAAGGGTAACATCTTACTGTCTCAGATTCATTCACAACTGTTTATCATTATTTCTTTGTTTATTTATTTTCTTTAATGAAATGTATACAAGTCTAGCTACCAAATATTGGATTAACCACCTACAACAAAGAATACAAAAATGAAATAGATTTTCTAACAATTGGTAAACAAATGAACAAAGTACCTTCTGTGGTAATAAACTTGAATCTTTACATTGACAAAGATGGCTTATTAAGATGTAAGGGTAGATTAAACAAATCACAAATCACATATAACAGTAAACAACCCCTTCTTCTTCCTAGGTTCCATCACATTATAACCCTAATTATTAGAGAGAAACACAATGAACTTTATCACATGGGTGTTCCACAAACATTAAATGCCATTAGAAAGTTGTATTGGATACCCAAAGGCAGAATGACTGTGAAGACAGTTTTGAATAACTGTGTCACCTGCAAAAAGATTCATTCCAGATCTTTCAGGAAGACCAATCCTCCTGATTTGCCAACAGAGAGAGTCACCCTGTATAGTCTATGCCAACTGCTTCAAAAGGCCTATTAAAGAAGTTTGACTGTTGGTCTGGGAACAACAGAACAAAAAATGTACATCATACTTTACACATGTTCATCTTCTAGAGCAGTCAGCTTAGACATTGTGAGTGATCTCTCCGCAGAATCATTTGTCTATAGCTTGAGAAGATTTTGTGCTAAGCATTCTGTACCCAAAATTGTTTGGACAGATAATGCAACATATTTCAAGGCTGGTGAAAACCAAATAAATGACATATTACAAAATTCACATACCATAACATTAGGGCGGGTCGTACTCAGGTGACAACATGAATCTGAAGGAAATCCTACCATCAGGGTTATCTAAATTATGTGTTTTTACATGGGGAATTCAAATATGAGCTTTTTTGGATAGGATAACTCTAACCTACATCATTTTGTATTTCTAAATTGCCAATTTTACCCTTTTGAACCCCTTTATAATATATTAAAAGATATAAAGTAAATCATGTATATTGACAAGGCCAAATCAACTTTACATATATTTATTAATAGGTGAACTGCATGTATATCACTGGATATAATTACAAAGATCATTCTCCTGACATCTTGAACTTTGCCAGGTTGCACAAATCCTGCTTTGACTCAGACTTGGACATCAGCTTCCTGCTGGTCTCCTGAGCCCTGATCCCTCCATCCCTCTTTTCCTGTGAGAAGTACTTAGCAGAAGCCTCAGTCACCATTTTAACAACCCTCTCAATGCTTTGTGTGTGGCAAGGCCAGTTGCGCACCTCCATGGGGGTGTTGATGAAGTTTTTCACCTCTGAGGTGCTTAGAGAGCAGGTGAGAGGTGGCTCTGACACACCTTCTGACCAGCTGATCAAGTCACCGATGCTGGAAGCATCACAATTGATGTCAGGTGTCCTCCTGCTCCTAACAGAGGAGTCCCCCAGCTGAGTGTCCGGGTCCCCCTCTCCCCTGATGGCCAGGATTCTCTCCACCCCTTCAATCCTCTCTTTCTGATCCTCAGAGCAGAGTAGTGTTTGGAGGATGACTTCACTGTGGGCATACCAAGCAGATCTTCTCACAGTTGGCATCACAATATCCAGCACCTCCTTTCTCTGGGACTTGAGGCAGTCCAGCTGAAAGAGGATGTGCCTAGGCCCTTCGATCCAGGAGTGCTTGACCTTCACGTTGAACCAACATGGGTAATACACTCCAATAATGAATTCCACAATGAATTGCAGAATCTTCAGGTTCTTTCCTTTAAGTCCGTGCTTTGACACCCAGAGCCTGAGAAGTCTGTTCGCTGTGGTGAGCCAGCGGCTGTGGTTTACTGGTCCTATCTCTAACAGAGCCAGCCCTGCAGGAAGTACTCCATCCCTGACTGCACAGACAATTTTATAGCCATAGTATTGATCAGTTGAGAGATCTTGGATGACCTTGTCAGGAAGCTTGATCAGTGGAGGGCCAACAGAGATTCGGGTGAAGTTTGGATTGATATCAAAGTCTGTAGCAGAATCAAGGAGCTTTCCTATTGGCCCGGATAATTTTTTGTCTGACAGAGTAGGGCCATCAAGGTCAACAATGAGATGGCGCAGGGGAAGTTCAACAGTGTGCAGGTTGCACACCAACCAGACCAGCTTTCTCCCCAGGTGCAGCTCCAGCTTCCGCATTACTCCAGCTTTCACACCAGTGTTGACATTTGTTGAGTCTCCTCCAATGGCCAACAAGGTCTTATCATAACCCCTCTCTTTCAGCCAGGCATACAGGACCTTAGCAATCTTCTCCGCATGTGACTCCTCTTTAGTTGCTTTCTCTGGGGTAAAGTGGAACAGATAGTAGCTGCCAGGCTCACTAACAACACTATAGTGTTCTTCCTTGATCTTTGAAGGGAAAAGATTGGTCACTGCCCTCAGCTTCCATCATCACATTGGTCAGGTCAGTCCGCCCATCAAAGAGGATGCAAGAGATCCCCCCCTCCTCCCTGCACTTCTTCTCGAACTGTTCCCCCAGCTCTCTCATCAACTTCTCCTGTGCTCTCTTGACCTTGCTCTTATCAATCACTTTACTTGTATTGTCTTCTGTGATGATTCCTGCGTCAATCAGAGCTGCTGTTGCTATCGCTGCAGTTGGCCTCAGCCCTATGCCATACCTTACACTAGCAAGGGCAATGTTTTGAATCTCATCATAGTTTTTCTGTACCTTTGCCGAAGCTGCTGGCTCAGGGTCAGTTTAAGGGAAGAGCTCAACTTCAGGAACAAACTCATCTTCATCACCACTTCTCTCCAATTCCAGATCCTCATCACCATCTGCCAAAAATCTCTTAACATCCTTTCTGGCTGCCTTCTCTGCTACTGCAGCACTTTCCTCCTTGCTCCTTCTCCTTTTCTCTGCCTTCCTTTCCATCCACTGCCTTTTCAATGTCCTCACCTGTCTCTTGTGCTCTGGTAGATGAGGACCCCCTATTTGGTGGGGTCCCTTACTTCCAACCTTCTCTTTCTGTCCCTTGATGTAGGCAAGATCTTTCACAGGAATCTTTTTCTCTCTGCTGCAGGAACAGTTAATGTGGGCTTGGATAACACAGCCCTCACAGCCTCCACCCTCACAACTGGTAATCTGACACTTGCAAGTCAAAATATCAAAGAACTTGTCTAACTTGACAATGAACCTCCCTTTGGCATCAAGTTTGCCATTCCCAAGAGAAAACTTCACTGCCTGATTCCAGACCTCCTTGAGCTTGGACATGATGGTCACTTTTTCATTGATAACAGGTGGCTTGAAAAGAGCATTAGCTTTGCTCCACTGACAAATCAGACCAGGGTAGATGTCACTCACCAGCTTGTCCACTGGGTAGATCCTCCTGTCATCTTCACTTTGCTTCCTCAAGTAGATGCCATACCTCAGGATATCCCTCACAGTTGGCAGTTCAGACACCAACAGCTCCCGGCCAGTGCCAACAAGATTACTCAGATGAGAACTTGATTTCGTCCTTGTTCTGACTTGAGCCATTTTCTTAATGAGTTCACACTGAAATAAAAACAATAATACAACAGTTAAGTATCCACTACAGATAGGTATTAACTCTTTTCAGCGCAAAATTCTTGGTTAAAAAAAGAGCTGAAATGGGCAAGAACAAATTTATCTGCAAATGCTAAACACATTATGCTTTTTTGGTTTCAAAATGTTATAAAATGCTAATTTATCTGTTATCTGTAATGCAAATAATTTGTTCATGTACTCTAAAAAAACTAAAGAAACACATCCTAAAAATATTCTTTAGAACATTGAAATAGGCCTCATACTGCTCAGTTGTACTAAAAATGAACCACCTAATTTTAGCTCAAATCAAAGTTGTTAATTAAATTTTGCTCAATGTATCTCTATAATATGCGTAGAAGTAGCTTTTTCTAAAATATAACAGAATAATACTCACATGTGAACAGTGACTCTTCAAATATTTCACAAAACGTTTTAGAATGTTCTGAAACGTTACATTCTAGCCTCTGAGAAAGGTGGCTCAGAAAATGGCCTTATGCGCGCCAGAAAACCGTCAAAATATTTCATATACCAAACTGTATGATAATTACAATTAAGTGGAATGGCACACCTTTTTATTTGAGTATTTAAATATTATTATTATTATATGAATTACATTATATGTGTTTATATGAATTAGTTAGAACAATGCTCTATGAGAGATAACGTGAGCAGCCATGATAGAAAACGTGAGAAGACATTCTGGGGTAACTACAATAGTAAAATAATCAACAATTTAATAATAATCAACTGCACAATGATGTAGGTTAGGGTTATCAGAATTAAATATTTTCTTCAGAATTGTGTTCTATGCACCAAAATATGTCATTTGAAAACCCCTCTCCATTGATTTAAAACAAATGCATAGTATGACCCGCCCTACCATAACATATCTACAAAATAACAAAATAAAATGGAAATACATCCCTGTTGCATCACCATGGTATGGAGCAATCTGGGAAAGGAATATCCAAACAATAAAGAATTGCCTAAAGAAATCAATAGGTAAAAAACAAATTGAATTCTTTGAACTTCTCACTCTCATTAGTGAAATTGAGAATGTTGTCAATAACAGACCTTTTACTTATGTAGGGGATAATATTAATGATGTAGAGCCTCTCACCCCAAATCATTTGATTAAGGGAGAAGTCATTAACCTTCTACCTGATTACAATATCTCCTTGGATGATCCACCTTGGAGTGATAATAATCATGATTTGCAAAATAGATTATCACAAATAACAAATATAAAAACAAAATTTAAAAAGCAATGGAGTGATGAATACCTTGTTGGGTTGAGAGAAAGGCATAAATATATACAAAACAAAGACTGGGTTAATGAAATCAGGGTAGGAGATGTAGTTCTAATTAGACAAAATACACCAAGACAGAGTTGGCCATTAGGTAGAGTTTTGGAACTAAAAACTGGGGAAGATGGATTAACCAGGGTTGTAAAACTTAAAACTGCTTCAGGTGAAACTATAAGAGATGTATCACTCTTATACCCCCTAGAAGTAGGACCAACTACTGTTAACAAAAATGATCATGAAGATGAATCTATAATAGATTCTGATGACCAAAATTTGACCCAAACTATACCAAACCTAACCTGTTCAATAAATGATGTAGGTAACTAGTTCTACTACTACAATAACCTATACCACAAATAGTAGACCACAACGTTCAACTGCTCTACGAGCTAGGCAGATGTTACAACAAAAGATAAGGGCTGGAGTATTGTAATATTTCCTATGGAAAATAAATTAAAATGCAACACCCTTTCATTTTGGAAAGAGTGAGGACTTTATAAAATGCTACACTTTTTATATTAAAAAGTGAGGAAAAACAAAAATGGAATAACAAATAAAACATAAATTATAGGTAATCTAAGATGGGTTAACAAATATTAAAGAAAAAAATTGGGTTTCACACAATTTTTCTTTTCTGGCTGGCCCCAATTTGTGAAAAATTTGGGAATACCGAAATGGAAGACCCACCTAATCTTGGATAAGCCATATTGACATTAAAAAAAAATAACAACAAAAAATAAATCAGAAGGAGAACTTGAACTCTTGCTGAGAAAAATTAAAAAGACACCAACGAAGAAACAAATATGGGATGAAAAGAAAAAAGATCCCATAGCTAGAAATGGCAACATGGTTTTGGGAAGAAGAAAAAGATCGGGATAAGCTGAATAAGCAGAATAACAGGCAGGACGAGGAGGCGCGAGACGAAAGAAGCCGGAATAAAAATGTTCATTATTGGTGTCAAGAAATAAAACTTATATTAAAATTTCAAGGTAAGAAGTTCATAAATTTCCCTTCGGTTATTAAATTTAGGTTAAATAAGCTGACATTTCAGCTGTAATTGTTTAACAAAAGAGTATGGAAGTCCTGTTTATGGACAAATAGATAGGCTGGTTCATCTTTGGCCTAGGTCTTCCATCTCCAAAAATGGAGATGTGTTTAGGCTACTCTGGTTGGAGCAGGACCTATTTTTTCTATAGCAATAGTCTTAGCTCATATGTTCACTGTGCTAAACACAATTGCGTATAATATCTGGCTGCCTACGGTAGTGCAGCGTCCCGTAAACTGGCTTCAGATTGTAAGCTTGAGTTTGAGTGTAATATGGGTCCTGAAGAGCTGAGAAGGGTAGAGCAGGAAATGAATGTTCCTATAGTTGTATTTGGAATGGATGGTCAGGTGCCTGGTACCTATGATACCGTACCATTTGCATACCTTAATCCTTGATTGCTTTTATAAATATATGTGTATTGTTAACGATATGCTTATTTATTACATATATTTGTTTCAATTAGGGTTTCATTTTCTCCTTTGTGTGCGTGCGTGTGTACAATCCTAAGCTCCTACCACTGTGAGCTCGGTCATGTGACTCTTGCTACTACCTGGGTATGTCTCTACCCCGGCGTGCTCAGTTGACCTCTGCAAACCCAGGAGCTCAGACTTGTATTTTCTCACGTAGACGAAAAAATAGTGATGGCGACTTTTGATATTGCGTGTTCGACGTTTATGATGTCGTATTCGGAAGTCGGAAGATGTGGTGAATACTGTAATACGGCCTAGCCCTCCATTACCACTACGTTCATATATATCATGACGAGGTTCGCAGTGAGGTTGTGGCTAAGGGCCTGTGTGAGTTTTTAATAGAATTTAGAGACGAGTATTGATTGTTAAACAAAAAGGATAAATACGGTCGTGGGACTCCAACAAGACTCGCTGGCGCCCACCAGGTACGTAACCTATGTCCGGCGACCCGATGAAGCGGTTAGTTGACTCCAGGATAGGATTTAAAGCTCCAATCGGGGAGAGGAAGCTCTTAGAAGATCCCCCTTCCCCCAAAGCAAGTGGGGGTAGGTGGGGGCAGAAAAGTAAACAAGACCTAGGTCCCTTAGTTTTTGCTCGTCCTATAGTCCCCCTACAAGAGTAGGAAATAGATGACTTATTAATGCTTATTGTTGTATGGTTAATTCGGGCCTCCAGGAGGGCTAGATTTGTGTTGGTGCCCCTATGCGGCAAATAAGAAGTAGCCGCATAGGGGCTAAAGTAGCAAAGGAAAGTAAAATGGAACCAAATTTTTTGGCCGGGATAGTTAAATCGAGCACAATAAAGTGGCCTTTATAGCCCAAAAAACATAATTTATAATTATCTAAGGGATTCTTAGTACTTCGCCTATCAAACTGATGTTAGCGGGCGCGCCTCATTGGTCAAATCTTTGCCCATTTTAGCGATTAATTTTAGGAAAGAATGGGGGGCCGGAGTAGGTTAAGCTCTTAGTGGTGGTTGGAAGTATTAACCAGTCGGCTAAAAAATCAGAACGAGAAGAGGAGCAGCCGTCGTCTGCATGACAACCGCGCTCGCGCGTAATGATAGGTCGGGCGACCTATTTCACGCCCGGTTCGCGGCAACTTGGACATGAGACGCAGCCGCGGGCGACGGTCCTATGACTTCTAGCTAACTTTATAGAGGAGGAAATTGATGCACTGGAGTACATCAATTTCCTCTTCGCCCTTATTTGAAGTTACGTACAAATTTTTATAAGTCAATTTTTCAATACTTTTGTATTTTTTTTTACTTTTCACGAGAAAAATAAATAATTTCTTTACGTATAAATGAAAATAGGCCAATAGGTCAAACCCCCCCCAAAAATATAAAAATCAATAGGTTATAGGTCGCGCTACAAAATCTCACTGATTCAGCTACAAAAAATGGTTCAATTTTGTGAGAACAATAGGTAGGTATTTTTTTTACAAGAGGTGAATTTGTGAGTTTCTGTCCTGCCGAATTCACAAACCTATCTATTGAATTAATTCCCGTAGGATTGTGAGAAGAAAGTCCACCTAAAGGAAAACTCGCAGGTTACCCATTGCCGATTGGAGTCCGGCTACATGTTTCTCTCAAATAGTGCACCTGGATTGTTAATGTGTGGAGAACGTCTAGTGCGCATAAAACATTAAAACTGAAATTACTCCATGTGTCGGAAAATTGCTCGGTATAATGGCTAGAAGTACTCGTATGATTCATACTAGAACAAATCCGTACACGATTCCTCAGCTTATGGTGTGACTCGCTCCCCCGTCGAGCCAATCCGCCCACCCGTGGCTCATAGTCATCTCAGAGATTGAATCGACTGGACGTGCACTCCTCGAATACGATGGAACTTTCTTTGAGATGCATTCTCAATGCCGCGTACGATGTGTCCGTGACGAAGTCATTGCGCCTGTTCATGCGTGAAACCGGTGCCATTAACTAAGTACTTGAAAGGATTTGTAGACAAACAAATAAATAACATTTCGTTTACCAGAGTTTAAGTGTTGAGGAGATGAATAGAGTCTTCGTGATAGTTGAGAAGTGGGGTGAGGACCGTTATAAAATACCTGCAGGTGTAGGTACAAGAAGAGAACAGATTAGTGATGCCCCCTCATATGCCGGTGTTTGTACGTTGTGAATAAATAACGATTAGCCATGCATTGATATACGACTGATGTGGAAGAATGCATCTGATAATAACGTTCTTGTCCCGACACGAAACCGCTTCATCCTCGACAGAATGTTTGAAATCGTTGGGTTCCGCAAGCTGAAGCCTATATTAGACGCTCGTGTTACGGATATGATTTATTTTGACACGGTTCTTGAATAAGCATACTCGTACATCTCTTTGCTCGACGGATTTATCGAATGTAGGAATGAACAAGGCGAAAATAGTCTAGAGCTGGATGCTTATTTAAAAGGTTTAGACTTCGAAATATCATGAACGTTGGTACAAAGGACTTGAGCGGTACATGGCAGAGCTCGCCTACAATGTTCACCCTGAAGAATTGTACCTCTATACAATCAGCCATTGTCGTTACGACTTGGAAGATTATTTCAATTGTCGCTATGCGTTGTGAAGAAGTCACGATTGAAAAGCTCGAATCGGTAAGAAAAAACCCTCGATTGAAAAAGTGTTTATAAACTTGAAATTAATAATGATGTGGTGGCTAACGACACCCTCCTTTTGCGTGCTTTTGATTGTATTCTATCCGTGTTTAAAGATAACTTGCCAACCGAATGTGAAGTGGGCACAAAAATAGTATTGAACGAAATGAAGGCCATTTACATCGAGTATAGGCGCCCGCACACCTTCAGCGGTGAAATAATGTTAAATCGTATTTACTGTGTAGTGCAAAGCAATAATGACGTTACTGTAGACTCGATTACGTGCGAGTTTAGTGTTTTAGTTAAGCGCAGTAGAACATAAAGTATTTTGATGCATATTTATCTTCAATATATTTAACTATTTCATATAATTGTGTATACATAATTTTTTCCTATACTAATATATTATATTATATGATATATATTATATGATATATATTTCTCCTGTACTGTTATATTGATGGTTATACTCCATCGTATTGTATATTATTTTTTGTTTTTTGATTATATATATATATATATTCCTTCTATTGTATTTCTTATGCTATTATTATTATTTTTTATTTTATGTTTTGATAATATATATTCCATCGTTTGAATAGGATTGTATATTTATTTTCTATATATTTCGTGAAATTGATTCCAATAATTCGTCTAAATAAAAAGAATGATGTAATGGTGTTTTATTTAATTCTTTTGGTTGTATATATTTAAACGATATTATTATTTAATTATATGTATACCAAATGACTGGTTACGTCTTCTAAACGGACGGAATTCTAAGCCAACTGTCAAGAATATCTGAATAGCGCAATCTGGCGGCTGAAAAGTTAATTAATATACACACCTGCTTTCTAGATCTTCTACGCAACTGACGGGTTAAGCCAACTGGCGGATTAAGCCAACAGTCGCATAATGTCAACTGGCGGAAAGCCAGCTGTCAAGAATATATACTTTAATTAGATAAATAGCGCAATCTGGCAACTCAACCCTAATAATGTACACCTGAACAAGCCATTTACGCCTTCTAAGAAGCCTTCTAAGCCAATTGGCTGATTAGGACCTTATAAGACAGCCGGCGCTCGGATGAACTCTTATTATGCGTGTGGCAGGAGCCAAGCGAACACTCCTCTCTCCTTAGGTTAATGTTTAGGTTAGGTTTCCCTTTGGGGGTGAGGCTGTCCAAACTTCTCCCCCAAAGACCCTCCTCCTTTCTTTCCCTCTCTTAGGTTAGGTATACCCCTTCGGGGGGTGAGGCCGTCCCAACTTATCCCCCAAAGAGGTTAGGGGAACTCCCCCAGCAAGCTGGTGGAGTTCCCCTTCACTGCAGCTTGGGGGATAACCCATCCCCCGCTTGTTGCATAATATCGTGCAACATTCCCCCTCCCCCTTTTGCAACATTGATCCACATTTGCAATTGCATTGCACGCTAACCTTTTGCGCCTATACTACAGGCATTAATAGTTTCACAGTTCTCTAATCTCAATATGCCGTTGGAAGTAGGGAGGCTTTCTGGGCAAAATTAGAGATTTAATTTATTTACTACATTAATGAAGTGAAAGTGGCAAGTAATAATAATAGTAATAACAAATAACAATAATAATAACAATAATAATAATAATCATAATAATATTGATAATTATAATAATAATAATAATAATAATAATAAACAAAATATAGAAATTTAAATTTTTTTACAGAAATTTAAATTAAATGATTTGTTTTATATATAGTATAAAATAAATGATGCTTAATAAAAAATTAATAAAATAAATAATGAAATTAAAGATGCTTAATGAAATTAACTATTTTAAAATATAAAGTGGGAAATTCATTACTGTGAGTTTTGAAATTTAGTTTTTCGTCTAAATTAATGATAATATTTTAATCTCATTCACCAGTGCGAGAGTAGTATTTCCAATATTTATTTGACGGTTTGTATCAGCATATTTTGTGGTTGTAATCATATAAGATGAATTTGTCAGGTTCACTTATAGCACTGCGTAAAAAAATTTGAAAAATTTTCTGTTTATTGTGATTTTTCTGTCGTTTCTTAATGATTTCGGGGCGCTGATTCCAAAAATGATATTGCTTTTGCTCTATCATCAACCGTTTCAAAAATATAGGTTATCACACTTTTCATATGGCAAAGCATATAAAAAAGAAGGCTAACATAAATATTTTCTGAAAATAAAAACACTATTGGAAACTAATGTTTATTGAGCCAAAATTGTTTGACAAACCCAAAATGGTGCAAAGGATATAATATATATCATGAGGAGAACCGATAAGAGAATAACAAGCCTCGTTATGTAGTGTGCGTTCCTTAAAAATGCAGTGAAGAACGCGACTTCCGCGTATGAACATTCTTATCCTTTCTGATCAGCGACCATACGTAGTCTCCCATCATGGAAGCATCCCAATGGCCCTGGTACCTTTTCTCCATCGTTTGAATATCTTGATGGAATCATTCGCCATGTTCTTCACTCACATCGCCCAGGTTATCACGAAAAAAGTCTAGATGCGAATGCAGATAGTGTAATTTTAAAGACATACGGCACCCCATTTTGCAATAGCACT